>JAJMHJ010000030.1:0-75280 GCA_030583035.1 Yamadazyma taylorii | reverse complement strand
CACCTCAATTTTTTTTTTTTTTTTTTTTTTTTTGCGATAAGAGAAAACTCAAGGGAAACGGAATTCATTGATGATTATTTAGCTTATCAGGGGGCCACAAATAAGGGGATGAAGGGATTTAAATTGACTTTCAACGATCTATATAGATAAATATCTGTAATGAATCTACCTGGGATAATTTTGGTGATTTTAAGGGTCTTCGATCTTCATCCTTTATGGGCTTGAAATGTTTATAACTCTCCATACTTAAGGTATTTTCCTAGTTAGGGAATAGTAGTATAAAATGCCCAATTACACTTATGTGAACTACAGAACTAAAAAAAGTTGCTTCTTCATTAACATGGAGTTTTCATTAACACGGCATTCTCATTAATTTGGTTCCATTCCCAGAAAATATCAGTAAGATTTAAAGCCATTTACTGTAATAAATAATGGCTTTGCGTAGTGATTTGTGACGATGTTCGAATTTCGCAACCATTAGATTTCATTGATAAAACTCTAATGCTAACCACTTAGCATGTCCATGTGAGTGATTCTATTAGGATCCTTAGGATCCTTAGGATATTCACCACAAAGCTTCTAATTATCATATACGCCAAATAGACTTATTTTCCCGTTATTTCATCTTTTATTACCTCTACCATTACCTCTACCATTGATAACAACATCAATATCAAATAGAAATAACCACACACGACCCCGGAGCTTCTTTTTTCTTCTTGAGAATTTAACACCACCAACTAACACCACCAACTAAAATCAACTGGTCGAACTTACATTACTTAACCATGAAATTACCATCAATAAAGACAGACTTGATAGAAGTGACAAACCAGTTAAACACTGGATGTCGGGTCTTCTTCAAAAAAGACTCCCAACAACCAAGTGGAAGTTTCAAACTAAGAGGAATAGGAAACTTTATAGCTAATGCCATTGAGAAGGTCCAAAGTCAAGGTAAAGATATTCATGTTTTTTCATCATCTGGAGGTAATGCAGGATTAGCAGCAGCATATAGTAGTCAATTTTATGGAGTCAAATGCACGGTAGTGTTGCCTAAATTAGTAAAAGCATCGGTGGTAGAAACTTTGAAACAGTATGGTGCTACTGTATATATAAGAGGTGATCATTGGGGGCAAACAGATCAATATTTGAGAGATGAACTTATTGGCAACATGGATACTTCAAAGGTTTCACCAGTTTATTGTCATCCATTTGATGACCCGTTAATATGGGAAGGTCATGGTACTATGATATCTGAAATTGAACAACAATTATGCGAAGCTGATTTAAATAAAGTTAAAGGAATCATTTGTTGTGTGGGTGGAGGGGGATTATTCTCCGGAATATTAGATGGAATTAGAAAATCAAAATCATTAACAAAAGTTCCCATATTAACTGTTGAGACTTCAGGTGCTGCCTCTTTTGACTTGGCTATAAAGAATGACAAAGTCGTACATTTAGACACGGTTCAAACATATGCCACTTCTTTAGGAGCTCCTTATGTATGCCAGGAAGCATTAGAAGGTTATAGAACTCATCCGGTTAAAAATTGTGTTATTGAAGATCTTGATAGTGTCAGAGGCACTTTATATTATTATGATACTTTTGGAGAAGTAGTTGAACCAGCTTGTGGGGCTTCAATATCTATGGTATCTAAGAATAAGAAGTATTTGGAATTTTTTAAAGATCTTCAACCTGATGATATAATTATTACCATTGTTTGTGGGGGGACCGTTACTAAAGAGTTAGATTTAGATTCTTACAGACAAATTGTGTAGGAGGAGTTAGCTGCAGGGCAGCCAGTTAATTGAATCATTTAGAGACTTTATATATATTACTTTTAATAGACCGTATCAACTAAGTATCAATTAATCCTAATCATGTATTATCTAAACAATAAACACATTACATAAGTGGCGAAAAATCATATTAATCAACATATTCTGAATAGCCGAAAAATAAAATCAAAGGCCTGCGTGGCGTAATGGTTAGCGCATTTGACTTCTAATCAAAAGATTCCGGGTTCGACTCCCGGCGTGGGTTCTTCTTCTTTTTTTTCCTATTTTAGTTGTAGTGGTTTTTTTGAGTTTAAGGTTTTTGCGTTGCATCTGTCCGACGACTTCGCACTTTCTTGGGGATCCCCAACTTGAGAGATGACTGACTTGAGTGAAATTCGAACACAATTTGATTATTCAACAACATGTCAGTAGCCGAAGAGAAACCAACAGCTACTAGGAAGAGACAAACAAAGTCAGCTGTTCTATCCGAAGAACAGAAAAAAGTATGTATATTACCTACCAGCAAACAGCAACACAATCACACCCCCCCCCAGATCCTGGTAATGAAACTGTGGGGTTTTAGTTGATGGACCACCCGTAGACCAAGACCAACAGTTCATGGTAATAGTTCATGATGGTCACATGTTGTCAACCTTATACTAAAACTTCTATAGGCTCACCACATTGCATCCGAACAAAAGAGAAGAGAAAATATTAGATCGGAATTTGATAAGATTGTTTCCTTAACTCCAGCATTAACCCAAGCCGAAAATCGATCTGAATTAAACATTTTAACTAAATCAGCAGATTATATCGATCAACTTAAAGAAGAGAATTCTCATCTTATTGAATTATGTAAGGAAAAAGGAATATCAGTTCCTGATGACTTGATTTATAAAGGTCCTGATGATATTAATGATATTGAAATGTCTGATGATGAAAAGTAATTCTTTTTACGGGTTGTTTAGGTTTATAGTTTGTATGTTGTAGGTTATGTATACTAATTTCATGTTTTAAGTGTTAAATTGATCCCGTAATTAACCGGTTTAAGTTGATGATTAAACACATTTATGACTGGTAAATATTCAAATTTATGGGTGGATATTTTATTATAATTGTTACCATTACAGTATAGCTTGAGCTGGTTGATAGAATTTGAAATGATCTTGAATAATGTTTGTATTTCATCAGGTGAATCGACAAATAATATTATATTGAATAAATTGTTTATGTCAGTTACTATCAAATCAGGAAATCGTTGTTTTAGTTGATGTAGGACACCAACCCCGGCACCAGCTTCAAGATCACGGTCATTATCACTATCACTATCTTCATAAGGATCGCCAAGTTTCTTGAAAGTATCACCACCGATTTCTATGATGGCATTTTTGGGGAGTTGAGTCACTTGTAATATTATGAGCTTATTAAACACCTCTTTTGATTCTTTCATATCACAATAATTTCTCCATACATTAATGAATGTTTTCATATCGATTTTACCAGTAGTAAAGCATAAAATATTAGCAATTTCAGGAATATTTATCAAAGTTTTAATTCGATAGAAATGTTGTAATGTTAATACCATAGCTTTATCTTGATCAGTTATTAACTCCATGGTAGCTGGGTTTAAAGGGATTTGACCAGAAATCGTAGCATAATTATACTCATATTGTTCTTGAACTCTAGCTTGAGAATATGGACCAATATTTTGGGGAGCCCAATAAGATCGGGATCTAATATGAATACCTTTTCTGGTATTTAACTCTTTTATAATACATTTACATGATAATTGAACATAATTCGATAAATGAGTTTCAATACAAACTCTAGAAGGGGGTAAATATTGACAAAACTTTTGTTGATAAATCGAATTAATTTCAGCAAATTTTGACATATCAGATACTAGTAAAGTGACATGCTGAATATCAGTAAAATCCAAATCATAATCTTTTAAGATCGTGTGGAGGGATTTGAATATATTATTCACTTGATCAGATAATTCCAGAGCATTATCAGTTAAATTACTTATATACAAGTTGTTATCAACTTTTTCAATATAACCATTAGGGGAGTTATGGTTATTAGAATAGTCAGATGAGCTTGAAGTAACAAGATAATCAGGAGTTGAGAGCATTTGATCCAGCAAAAGCTCCTCAAATTCTTCATCTACAACATTAGGTATTGGAACTGGTTCAAACAGATTCAATGGGGTTTTATCAACTAATTCAACTTTAAACTTTAAATAAGATACACCACTAGAACTATTGATTGTTTGTTGGTCAACAATAATCAATTTCTTGTATTTAAAAAAGTTACAATCTAATACAATGGTCTCAAATTCCCCTCCTTCACCACATATATGAACATCATACATCTGATTCAATTTGACCAATTGGGGATACATCTCAGTAATAGACTTTCCTAAATGTTTCTCCAGTAAACCAATGGCAGCTACCTTAATAATCCTAGCATCAAGTTGACTTTGACTCATTTCTTGTAATAAATGATCTTGATCCCGTTGCCAAAGAAATGCCATTGATGTCAACCCAAATCGATCACAAATATTCTCCACCCGAGTTCTTTGATAATGTGATAAGATGGCTCCACAACTAACCCCTTCAATATCAGGATGTTTTGAAACAATGGTCTTTATCAATTGATATAAATCTTCGATCTCATCATTATTTGTTTGAGAATATTCTAACAGTTGATTCTTTGAATGTCCCATGATAGCTTGTCTATATAAGGGAACATCTAAACATTGAGCATAGTAGTCAATTATATCATGACCAACGGTTTGAAACATGAATGAATCAATTTCATCTTGTAATTGTTGGGGGTATAAATTCCCAATGGCTATAAGTTCATGTCCTTGGGTTAAGCAGTGATGGATATTGAAAAATGAATCCTTACCACCTGAAACCAACGCTAAGTATTTCATATGGGTCTAGGATTGATTTAGAACTATTATGATGAGGTCAATCTATTGAACCACTTACAAGTCGGAGTATTAAGTATAATCTAATTTCCAGTCCAGAGTTAACGCGCATTATTACATCGCCTGCGTTTATTCTATCACAATCTATTCTCATTCTCACTTGAAAAAATTTTTTTTTTTTCACTATAAAGTTGGAGATTGAAAAAAAAAAATTTTCAATTTTTCTTCCTTTTTTTTTTTCTTTAACTTAAAAGAATAATTTCAACATGCCTCGTATGTTTTGAAAATAATATAATGATTATGAAGACATGATCATTAGAGGTTCGGGTCCTCAATACTTGGATAACTAGTGCCTACAAACATTTGCTACCAGTAAGTGAGTTGTTGGTATTAAGTGTCCATTACAGAGCTTATTTAACGTGATTAAACTCCCGACACTTTAATCACTTAATTAAGAATAAGTCTCATCTACAAATCAATAGATCCCTGTAACTTTCCATTTGGTATGGCCCTCAAGGAATGAAACAGATTGGTTGTAAATGAAGACACTCTGTGATGATGCAAAAATTTTTCTTTTTTGCATCTAGTATTCGAGCCTCTCCCGTTTATTATAACCTTTAATGATTATCTCTCTTCAGTAGAATCTTATATAAATACCTTGACAATATGCTAACCAATAATTTTTAGGTGCCCCAAGAACTTACTCCAAGACTTACTCTGTCCCAAAACAACCATTCGAATCAGCTAGATTAGATGCTGAATTGAAATTAGCTGGTGAATATGGGTTAAAAAACAAGAGAGAAATCTACAGAATTGCCTTCCAATTATCTAAAATTAGAAGAGCTGCTCGTGATTTATTAACCAGAGATGAAAAAGATCAAAAAAGATTATTCGAAGGTAATGCTTTAATTAGAAGATTAGTTAGAGTTGGTGTGTTATCTGAAGATAAAATGAAATTAGATTATGTTTTAGCTTTAAACATTGAAGATTTCTTAGAAAGAAGATTACAAACTCAAGTTTTCAAATTAGGTTTAGCCAGATCTATTCATCACGCTAGAGTCTTAATCACCCAAAGACACATTGCTGTTGGTAAACAAATTGTCAATGTTCCATCTTTCATGGTTAGATTAGATTCTCAAAAACACATTGATTTCGCTCACAACTCTCCTTACGGTGGTGGTAGAGCTGGTAGAGTTAAAAGAAGAAACCAAGCTAGAAAATCTGAAGGTGGTGAAGAAGGTGAAGGTGAAGAAGAAGAAGAATAATTTAGTTAACTACTACTTGTATATTTCTAATAAACTTTGGTTAATTTTTTCCAATTATAGATGGGTTGAAATTTTAATGATATCGGATTTAATATATTTTCAAAAATTTATGTGTTCGCATTGACTCTGTAGATATGGGTGTAGGATAGTAGGAGGGAAGTTACTAAGAACGACTATTACCAAGGGTAAGGGTATAAGGGATGTCTGTATAATGTCTATGGAATGTCTATAGTTGTAGGTATATCTATGGGGTTAGTGAATATATTTAGTCCTCATTATTATTGTGACTGCGGTTTTCAGTCACGTGCGCAAGGTCTACTTCTTCTGGTTTGCGCATCTTTTGATGCTTGGTAAAAAACTTTTCAACTACAATCATAACTAAGTAATTAATCATGGGTAAATCGTATGTGATAAATATTATTAGATAATTAGTATAGAACTATAGTGACGAGGGTTTGGTCTTCTAGTCATCCCTTGAATTATTGGTGCTTTGAATTCCCTCCTGAAATAAATCCAATGAGTGACAAGATCCTCAACTACAAGCAGTGAATTTTTCATTTAAACCATCATTATATCATATATAATAGTAGGCAGAAGGATTTGTCTTAAAGATATACTGGTTTGAAATGAAGTCAAGTCAAACACGCAATAATAATGATGGTAAACCACAAACTCGTTCCCAAAAGACCAAGACAACTAGTAATAGACAACTAGTAATAGACAACTAGTAAGAGACAACTTCCTACCGGGTTACCACAGACTTTCCACAGATTCCCACTTCCCACAAACTTCCCACTTCCCACAGACTTCCCACTTCCCACAGACTTCCCACTTCCCACAGACTTCCCACTTCCCACAGACTTTCCACTGCCCACAGACTTCCCTACCCATCACCATAGTTCATACATCCCACTTCTCGTACCCTTATACTAACTCCCCTCTAGACACGGTTACAGATCTCGTACTCGTTACGCTTTCCAACGTGACTTCAGAAAACATGGTATCATCCCATTATCTACCTACTTACAAACCTACAGAGTAGGAGATATTGTCGATATCAAAATCACCGGGGCTGTCCAAAAAGGTATGCCTCATAAATACTATAATGGTAAAACCGGTATTGTTTATAACGTTACCAAATCTTCCGTAGGTGTTATCATCAACAAAATCGTTGGTAACAGATACATTGAAAAAAGAGTTAACGTTAGAGTTGAACATATTAAACATTCTGCTTGTCGTCAAGAATTTATCAATAGAGTTAAAGCTAATGCTGCTTTAAAGAGAGAAGCTAAAGAAAAAGGTGAACAAGTTTACTTAAAGAGACAACCAGCTAAACCAAGAGACGCTAGAGTTATTTCTACTGAAAACAATGTTCCTCAAACCTTAGCTCCAGTTCCTTATGAAACCTTTATTTAGGGACCCTTTAGATAAAAATGCATGTAATTTTATAACAAATAAACATCTTTTTTTGTATCAAATAACAAAGTTGTTTGACAGAAACGTCACGTGCGCACTTGTCCTCTTATCCCCTCTCAAATAAAAACTATCGCGATTTAAAGAAAAGGACACCAAATTGTTACTTTAAATACCAGGGAAAAGGAGAGAATAATTACCGCTGATATTCTTGGATAACTGTAGTTTGTAATTACCATATACCAAAGCTATAAACAGCTCTATAGATACTCCATAGCTGTTGCTGCTGCTTATCAATTGATGCTAAACTCCCAGACCTGAAGACAATGTCCGAACCCATACCCAAATCACAAGATGGTGAATCATTACCTACCGATTCATCAATAACCCAAGTAATTCCAGATCCAAGTAGACCATCTCAAACTTCCAATGTATTTAAATCAGCACTTGAATTTTGGACTCAATTGGATTTGCCATCCATTCAAAAACAATTGGATGATCAAGGAATTGAAATCAAAGATGATTCTAAAGATTCTTTAATGAATCGGAAAAATTTAGCTACAAAGACCAAAGAATTTAAAAAACTTGGGGATGAAGAAAAATTAATTGAAGTAAAAAATTTATTAAAACTTTATCAAAATGAAATTGATTTATTGACTAATCGACTGAAAAAAGTTGAAAATTATTTTTTCCAATTTTATCGATCTATAGTGGAAGCACCTGATCCCAAACCTTTATTAGAAATATCTTTAAATTCTGTGATTGAAAGTGGTGAAATTGGTAATTATAAGCAAGAAATTGAAAAATTGAATGAACAATTAAGTAAACGAGCTGATTATGAACAATTAAAACAACGACTATTAAGAACAGAACAAAAATCTGCTGAATTATTAAGTAACAAATTAAAAGCTAAAGAAGAAGAATTTAAAGCTTTAATTGACGAAAAGGAGTCTAATTGGGTTGAAAAGGAAAAATTAATGAACAAACAATTGAATGATTATAAGAATTCTATTGAAGAATTGAAGACTTCTAAGGAAGTAACTGAGTTACAATTAAATTCGCAAAATTCTAATCAAGCTCAATTGAATTCACAAGATAATAATACGTTAGTAGCAGAGTTAGATATTGTTTCAAGAGATGCTGAATTTTCCAAACAAAGATTATTAGAAGTTGAGAAAAGAAATGAAGATTTAAGAAGAGAATTAGCTAATCTGAAAAATAATTTACAAATTGATAATCTTAGAGAAGAATTTCATAAAAAAGTTAGTAATTTAGAAAGTGAAAATGTTTTATTAATAGCTGAATTAGAACAATCTAGAAAGACTATTACTAACTTAACTCAAGAAAATTCCAATAAAATTAATAATTTAACTAGTGAAACGAAATCTTTAAATAATGAGATAAAAAATCTTAAGGCCAAATTAGATAGAACCAAAGATTATGATGAGATTAAAACTGAATTACAATTTTTGAGAAAGATTGAATTCGATGCATTAGATGATGATGATGATGAAGGAGAGCAAAATGAAGCCGATGACGATGAAACTAATGATGATTTTAAAAATAAAACCAAAAATAAAGTCGATACCTTGTTAATTCAAAAGAACAAATCATTAAACAATGAATTGATTAATTATAGATCTCAACATGAATCATTACTCAATCGAATCAACGATCTTGAAAATCAAATAAATATATCTAACGGAGAATTAGAAAAACTCAGTAAACTAAATCAAAAATTGGAAGAAGATTTGTCAAGATTTGATAACTCTAATAACTTCAACGATAACATGAGTTTGATAAGTGGTATTACTAGAAAACCTGGAACCATTATAACCAATCCAGGATCATCATCAACTAATGGAGGTCTTAATCATTCCAATTCAAACAATAATGATGAATCATCATCATCATCATCATCCATTTTACCAATCATTACCAAACAAAGAGACAGGTTTAGAGATAGAAATACTGAATTGGATAATGAACTTAAAAAACAATACACCATTGTAAATGATTTAAAACGAACCATAACTAAATTGAGACAAGATAATGAAGAATTATATGAAAGAACCAGATATTTAGCTCTGAATGTTACCAGTAATAGTAATAATAGTTCTAGAAATTTAGTTCCTAGACCAAATACAGATTTAGAGAGTAATTATTATAGAAGTAATTATGAATCAAAATTACATCCTATTGAACAATTCAGAATTAAGGAACAAGAAAGAATATCTTCAAGGTTATCACCTTTCGAAAGAATCTTTATTAGTTTAACTAGGGCCATTTTGGCTACTAGAACTACTAGAATGTTATTCCTATTTTATTGTATTGGATTACATTTTATAGTTATGATGACAACCATTTATTCTACGAGTTTACATACCACCATGATTCCGGAGGTTGGGATAAATTCTAGTACGGGAGGTCAAGCACAAGTTCCTGGAACTGGTGGAACTGGTGGAACTGGTGGGGCTGGGGGAGTTGGTGGAGTTGGTGAAATCATATAGAGGTGAGTATAATAACCTCCTCTATAATGGATTTAGTGTATAAACCAATAACCCACCCCTCCCCCCTCCACCTTAATCAAGGTGCATGCTCATTCCATTATCATGTTAATAATTTCTTCCAATATAACTTTGCTATCCACAATAAGTCACCATAAAATAATGTCAGATAATCAAAATAAAGATAATTCACATCAATTCGACCCAGATAATGTTCATGTACAAATTGGGAACACCAAAGTCCCATTTAACAAGATCAATAAACCTCATACAGTGGTGTTGAATCCTGAACGTAATAAGCAAGTTGATCCAAATACTTTCCCCGATTTAGAGCCTTCTGCAAAGGAAAGAGAAGCTAAGTTGGAAGCCGAAAGACAAAAGAAGAACGAATGAAGAACTTTGTGATGAAAAAGTAGTATTAGTTTATATGGATATATTGAATAATGAATGACCTACATATTGTGATTAGGTCACATGATCAAATCACATGATCATCCCATGACATGAACATTAAGGATGGATGCTTCCTTCTGGTGATATTTTCATCATAACCTTTCAAATCATTGATACTCTCTGCTGACATCTCTACACCTCTCTTGATAACGTTCGCAGATAACTGCTTCTGGTTCGCGTCGCTATCATGTCTCTTCTCATTATCCACCTCGCATTATCAAATTTTAAATCATCATTAACTTAAGTTTCAGAGATATCACATTCCATCCATACCATGAAGATAGGATTGCCTCGAAGACTATTACGAGTCTTGGGGTATGTGATTGGATTGTTATCAATGGCCACATTGTTGTTATTAATTGCCAATAAAAATGATGTCATTAACATAGATCAGTATTTACCAGACTACTTAACCCCAAGTTTTTTCCAACCCCCTGCTGATTTATATATCGTGGATATATCTATCAATGATTGTTTTAAAATTAATAAGAATCCTGATTGTGGAGTACCCAAACCTTCATATGGTAAACTAGGAGATTTGGGAGAGTTTGGTGGATGGTCTAGACTTGATAAAGACTTAACTTTGAATTCAAAATTCTTAGCTAGAAAGTATTTTAATTACAAATATGTCAAGAGAGATACTTTTAGAAATGGTGCTGGTGCTGGTGCTGGTGGTAACGAGGTAGATGATATGGTTATAACTGACTTAGCTGTATACAATAAAAAATTAGATTCTAAGATACCTCATAATAAGCTTAATATTCCCTTAAAAGTCTTACAGGAATTCAGATCTCTGGATGTTTTTGATGATGAAGACCATGAATATTATAGACAAAAAAATGTTCAGGGTGATGTTTATACCGAAGATAGTCATAAATTTAAAGCTAGTGAGGGCAATAAGGCTATGGAGAATGAAATGCTTCAGAAGCAAGAAGAACAGAAACAATTAGAACAGAAACAAAAGGAACAAGAATCTGAACAAAAGAAATTATTAGAAAAAAAACCACCAAGCCAGGAGGCTCAAAAAGAGCCAGTGGGTGATGGCGAGACGAACAAAGAGAAGGCCAAGGGAGAAGAACCAAAGGAAGAATCAAAGGAAGAAGCAAAGGAAGAAACAAAGGAAGAAGCAAAGGAAGAACAAATAAAGGAACAATTGAAAGAAGAAAAAACCAAAGAACAGCAATCAAACCCAGAAATGAAAAACCCTAAACCTGATGGTAAAAGTAAAAGAATGGTAGAAACGGATCTTTCCTCTTTAAAAGTCGATTATGAAATCCCCACTAAGGATCAATTAAAACAACAGGGATGGGTGTATAAATTCCATGGAATTTGGGTAAAATATGAATCCTATACCACTAGAAGAGGAATAACTGGTATAGATTTATTATTTGGAAGAGATGCAGTTGATCCCAGACCAAATTGGAATTTAATTACGGATAGACCATTAATGGATGTTGAACATTCTAAAGGTCGGGAACCATATTTAACTTTTAGAAGAGGACCAAAATTAGATTACAAATCATCACAATATCAAGTTCCTTTAAAGGTTAAATCAAATGGTAAATTTAAGATTTTACAAGTGGCAGACTTACACTTTTCTACAGGGGTTGGTAAATGTAGAGACCCTGTACCAAATTCTAATCCAAAAGATTGTTTAGCGGATCCTAGAACGTTGAAATTTTTGGAGAAAGTTTTAGATATAGAAAAACCAGATTTGGTTGTATTAACTGGAGATCAAATATTTGGTAATGAAGCTCCTGATTCTGAAACTGCCGTATTTAAAGCATTAAATCCATTTATTAAAAGAAAGATTCCGTTTGCTCCAACATTAGGAAATCATGATGATGAAGGATCAATGACTAGAAGTGAAATGATGACTTTAATGTCAAATTTACCTTATAGTTTAGCAGCAAATGGACCAAAAGAAGTTCCAGGTATAGGGAATTATATTATAAATATTGAAGGATCATCTACTAAGAATTCTGCTATATTATTATATTTATTAGATACACATAAATATTCCCCCAATCCAAAGGTAAATCCTGGTTATGATTGGATTAAACAATCACAATTAACATTTATTGAAAGAGAATACGGATCTCTTAAAAAATCCATTGATGCTTTTTCAAAGATTCATTTATCAATGGCATTTTTCCATATTCCTTTACCAGAATATAGAAACCTTAATGGACAACCATATATTGGTGAAAGAAGAGAAGGAATTACGGCCCCAAAGTATAATACTGGGGCTAGAAATGTCTTGGGACAATTAGGAGTTAAAGTAGCTAGTGTTGGTCATGATCATTGTAATGATTATTGTTTACAAGATGGTACTAGTGATGGGATGGCTCCTGATGGAAATGAAAAAATGTGGTTATGTTATGGGGGTGGGTCTGGTGAAGGTGGTTATGGAGGTTATGGAGGTTATATTAGAAGATTACGAACTTATGATTTAGATACTGAAAAGGGAGAAATTAAGACATGGAAAAGATTAGAATCAGATCCTGACCATATTTTTGATGAACAAATCTTAGTGACTGGAGGAAATACCGTTAACTTTTAATAATAATAATCATATATTTTGGAGGAACATGAATTTATAAATATAATAGAGGTGAATGGGTTTTAATCCATTGATTTCACTAGTTATATCTTTGGTATAATATTAATTGATATTGAACAGTGTTCGAGTATAGTCTGTAACTATTAGTATAGTCTTTAACTAGTAGTATGGTCCCTAACTAGTAGTATAGTCTCTAACTATAGTCTCTACTATAGTCTCCAATACCCTACTCCATCAGTCCTTATTGCGGCTTAGCACGCCGCATTTTTTCATTTGAGCCACATCGATTTCAACTAGTAATTACAACCTATTTGAGCTAATTCCATCATATACCACCTATTTGTCTTACTACAACAGATCCACAGGTTGGTCGATACCCTTATAAATCCATAATTTGAACAATCCAGGTAACAACCTACTTACTCATATTTCAAAACAAATCCCCCAACAACCCATCTAACTAACAACCTTGAACCTTAATTGCCATTTCTAAAACCCAATAATCGGTTGTGACTGGAAATAAACATTGTGTATATAAATGACTGATAGCATATTAGCAAATAGAAAAAGTCCATTGACCCCACAGGACCTTGAACTGCCTAAAAGTGCCGATAATAAAGAATTGAAACAATGGTTGAATAAATCCAATTGTCATCAATATTATCATAAGTTTATAGATCATGGGATCACTTTTGATCTTTTATCTGAACTAGATAGTGAATCATTAAAAGAATTAGGAGTTCAAAAACTAGGAGATCGGTTAAAGTTAGAAATCGCCATATCTAACTTAAAAGCTGAGAAATTAAAAAAGATCGTTTCTATTGATGATTTATATAATAATTTAAATCTATTAAATTTAACATCTCCTAACACGGTCAATTTGTCTAATTATGCCATTATAAATGGTAATGATTCTACGTTAATTCCAAATTCTGCTAATGACTTAACTACTAACAATTTCCGTCTTAATGACCCTCCTATGGGTAATAAAAATTCTTATGGAACTTTTGAAGGGAATAATAATTTATCAGGTAATAATTTAAATGGTAATTCGAATTCCAATTTAAATTTGCAAGCAAATAATACCCTTAATTTAAATGCTGGTGAAAGTATCAAAAACCCCAATAAGACCATCACATTTATTTTAGCAGATGGATCCTTTAAAAAAGTTAATGTCACTGGATGTTTTAATGCTCAATCTATTAAACGTAAAGTGTTAAGAAAATTAGGAATTAAACAACAAGAAAATTCTTATGATACTTATATTCAAAACTTTAATGCTACCTCCACTAATAGTTTAAATGATTCGGTCAATCTTTTATTTGATGTCGAATTGGTAACCATTTGTTATTCCCCTGAACGATTGGAAAAACATCGGATAATGTTATGTGAAAAGGGTCAATTCCCTACCGAATTAGCTATTGAAGCAAGTCGGAAAATCTTTTTAAAATACGAAAGATTCAATAAAAATACTAAAAATTTAAATCAATTTAGAATTCAAGAAAATCAAACCATTCCAACTATGAGACAATTCTTTGGTCAAAGACCTCCAAGCGAATTAATTTCTTCTAATTTAGCTGAATATTTCCCGGATGCTCGTCAAAAAGAATTAGAACAAAGTGTTAGAAATAGTGTTAGATATAGTGTAAGATTATCGAAACGATTTAATTTACGTCAAAGTGGATTGGGATTAGCAGGAAGTAATTTATCAATTAATAATTCAAATTATAGTAATAATTATAATAAGAGGTTTTCAATTTATTCCAACCTGACCATGAAAAATAACAGTCCATCAATATCTTCAAGTGAAAATAATAATATAGTTGCAGCTCAGAAAAGATTACATTCCGGCAGAACAATTGGTGATCTTATGATGAATAATGTTAATGCAATCGATGAAGTGGTGAATCCAATGGCTGATAATCAATCTGTATTTAGTAAGCCATCGATCTATTCGGTTAATTCTGATAATGCCAGTAGTATTACCAGTAATAGACAACCTGAGAGTACATCAGCGTCATCAATGGCCCAACCACCAGAACAACAACCACCAGTAGCACCACAACCACCACAACCACCACAAGCATCACAACCCCCACAACATACACCATCATCATCAATAGGTTCACAACCAAATCTTTCTCCATCTCCTTTCAATGAAATAAAATCAATTCACTCAAATTCATCAAATAATAATAAACAACATAATCCTAGAATTTCTATAGCAGCAAGTTTTATTGATCAATCTAAAGATAATAATAGATTTTCAAGGATTGAATTATTAAATCCAGACTCCGATGAAGAAGATTATGATCTTGAAGATGATGACGATTTAATTGGTGAATATGGTGATTTTGATAATGTCAATCCATTTTTAGATAACATTTCAGAAGATGGACCAAAGAATTGGTTAAAAGGAGCAAGGATCGGATCAGGAAGTTTTGGAACTGTCTATTTAGGAATGTCACCATTAACAGGGGAATTGATGGCTGTTAAACAAGTTTCCTTAGTTAATAATAAAAATGAGCTGCATAAAGCTATGATAGAAGCATTACAACATGAAATGTTATTATTAAAACATTTAAATCATGAGAATATTGTTAGGTATTTAGGGTCATCAACTAATGACGAATTTTTAAACATTTTCTTAGAATATGTTCCGGGTGGTTCAGTTCAATCCATGTTAAATTCTTATGGACCATTTGAAGAGCCATTAATTAGAAATTTTATTAGGCAAGTTTTGATTGGATTAAGTTATTTACATGGGGAAGATATCATTCATCGTGATATTAAAGGAGCTAATATTTTGATCGATATTAAGGGGACCGTTAAAATTAGTGATTTTGGAATCAGTAAAAAGATTAATAATGATGAAAATAACAATAACAACAATAGTAATAACGAAGGAAATAAAAAGACTAGTAGAAGAGCTTCTTTACAAGGATCAGTATTTTGGATGGCTCCAGAAGTAGTTAAACAAACTGCTTATACCAAAAAAGCTGATATTTGGTCAGTAGGGTGTTTGATTGTGGAAATGTTTACTGGTAAACATCCATTTCCTAATTTTAGTCAAATGCAAGCCATTTTTAAAATTGGGACTCATGTATCACCTGATATTCCTGAATGGTGTACTAGTGAAGCTAAAGAATTTTTAATTAAAACCTTTGAATTAGAGTATGATAATCGTCCTGATTCGGTGGAATTGTTAGTAGAACCATTTTTGAATCCTTTGATCATGTCTAAACAATAAGGTCATTGGCAATTATATTCAATTGTATTACTTTATATTCCATACCACCCATTTCATAGCATGTATTTGTATTTGTATATATATATTATCATCTTTAATTGTATTAAAAGTAACCTTTTTTTTGTTTTTCCTTTGCACCCAAACTAAAACACTGCGCATTCGCATTTATGTATGTCATCTGCAAGAGTTTTTTTTTTTTGAATCTCAGGAACGTTTCTAATAAACCACATAACAAATGGATATTCCATTAAAGTCTAAACCCAAGGTATCCTTGGTCGATATCCAGAGTAAAGGAGATAAATTTCGAAGTGTATATGAAGGAGATAATAACCGTACGGTTCAATTTAGTACTGGAGATCTCCAATTGACTGATGATGGACGGTGCGATCATAGAGATGACAATGATGATTTCAGTACAAGCAGAAAGGATGCTGGACATCCTAAGAAGAGTGCTGAACAAGAAGAAATAGGTATTAATAAAGATACAAATAGCTCCAAAGGCCGTCCAAGTCGGAGGTGGGGGTTTGAAAGAAGTGACAGTAGTGATGATGAAGAAGAAGATGATGATGATAAACCTCAACATAACAAATCATCAGAGGAATTTAAGGGACACAAAGATGATGGGTATCGATTGACTCGTACCTATTCTGATACTGAAGTAAACAATTTTGATGAAGAAACAGGACATCGGTTATATGATGACGATTTTTTCAGACCTAAACGATATCAAACTAATAATGAAGAAGAACAATCACCAGGAGTCAGTAAAATCTATAGTAGATCTCATGGACAACCATTTGGAATTGAAGATGAATATATTCCAGGACTTAATTTTAGTGAAATGGTATATCAATGGGTTGAAACCCCAGATATATCCCGTACAAATAGTACATCATCATTTTTAGATCTAGATGATTTACATGCACAAGTTCCTCCTAAAACCATTGGTTCCTCAAATAAGGCCATTGGAAATAACTCGTCACATCGTACCTATGGGAGCGGAGGAACTGGTGTTGGAGGTGGTATTGGAGGTGCTGGTGGTAGAGCTGTATCATCATTTCAAATCTCATCTAATAATTCCAATACTCAACTTTATAAAGAATTACCACCCATTAAAAGATTAAAATCCAATCACAGTGAGTTTGATGCTATTTTACAAGGATTACCCGAGAATTTTAATGAACTACCATATTCTCAACGTAAAAAGATTGTAAAATCCATTAATGATAGTATTGATTATTCTCAATTTTCCGTTTATATGAAAAACTATTTTGGGAAAAAAACGTTAGCAGGAAAATTACTTTCATCTACTAATGAATCTAAAAAGATGACTCCAATAAATGTTGATGAAAAAGGAGCTATAGTAATGGAATATGAATTAGGAAGAGTCATTGGATTTGGAGCCTGGGGTACTATTAGAGAATGTTTTAATTGTGAAAATAAATCGGAGATTTATGCCATGAAGATTGTTAATAATAAAAATAATAATATTCTTGAAATCTTTAAAAAGGAAATTAGTATCTGGGAAACTTTAAGACATAAAAATATTTTAACATTATTAAAATATTTAGAAACTGAAAATTCAATTTTTTGTTTAATGAATAGAATTAATGGAGGAACATTATTTGATTTGGTACTGAAATGGGGGGTTTATGATAGTAAACATCCCAATAATACCAGAATTGAATTAACCATAAACTATATTAAACAAATAACTGATGGAATTAGTTATCTTCATAATCAAGGAATAGTCCATGGAGATATTAAATTAGAAAATATCTTGATTCGAAAATTTAATCAAAGAGGAGAGAATAAATTACCTACTAGTGATGGTATTAATGAAAAAACATATCCAGAGAAATGGCAAATGATTATATGTGATTTTGGGATGTCAAGGTATTATAAGCAACCGAATAAATCTAATCTGCAAATTCGGTCTAAATCATCTATGACTGAAGTAAGAAAGCCATATTTAGGAGAAAGTGTTCGTAGTCGATTATTATTAAATGAACTCGAAAATTCAATTTTGGAACCAGAAAAAAATAAATCAATGGATATGATTCCCTCAAGCATTAATAAAGGACACGAGCATGGCGAACGTGAATACGAAAGAAATAATAGTCCTTTATCTGGAGGTGGATATGGGTATGGGCTTAAATATAGATCTAAATCAAGATCAGGATCACCTACCAAATCTGAATTATTTTCTCCAACTAATAATTCTCATTCTATTGAAAGTATTAAGCAATATGTTTTAGAATTGAAAAAGAAAGAGTTAAAAAGACAGAGTCAAGTTGATTTAAATTTACCTGATAGTCATATAGGATCATTACCATATGCCTCACCAGAATTATTATTACCTAATCCACCACCTTTAGGTCCATCAGCAGATATATGGGCATTTGGAATTTTAATGTATACTATGATCATAGGGAAATTACCATTTCAACATTCTTATGAACCAAGATTAAGAGCTATGATTATCAAAGGTAGATACGATCAACAAGAACTACAAGAGGTTTTAATTGAATATCAATGGTTTAATAATTTAATCCATGGATGTTTGGAGACGAATATTACCAAACGATTAGATATTGATTTAATTAATGATATTATGACCCTGACTAATTAGTATTACTAGTTGGTTAATAACGAGATAATGAGTTAAATAGTTATTTTAGATTAATTTAACTACTTAAGTTGCATATAAATTAATTGCGTTAACCCACTAAAAAATAATCCATTGTACATAGATTTTTCGTAATATACATACATAAGGAGATTAATGTTACCAGATTCATCAGTAGCCTAACGGTTCCTTAATGAATGAAGAAGTACAAATATTACACAAGAGGAAAAGGGGGGCAACTTTTAGAGAACCGGTGATCGTAAGTGTGCAGTTGTGTATGTGTGCAGATTTGCAGAGGTGAGTGAAAGGGGAGGGAGAGCATGTTCGCTATTGCTTTTACATCCCCAGTCCAATTAACTGTATGCACCATAAGATGCAACTAACTGGGTAAGACAATAGTTCACCTCTAACCCCAGGCGTTTTCTGAACGATAACCGGAGTTATCTGGTTCTCTTTCTCTATATTTTGTCACGATATTCTATGCCGATCTTAGTACCGTACCGTCTATAATTCTTCCCCAAAGACTATCCAACCAGAGGGTGGAAGGGTAGGACCAATGAGATCCTAACCATGGTCTTGACAGGTTCCAACGCTGGTTAATTTAAGCATGGTTTAACGAGGGTTAACTTAACCTTGGATACGGCGTCGCATACTATAAACGGACTGCATTAACCAGCCTTGTCCAGATCAGTGGTGGTAAAAAATATTTATGCGCAATTAATTGTAATCTTATCAGAATTTATTGCACCATGCGCATTGAAATCAACTGGTAAGCGATCAAGTGATAAGATAAGGATGCTTTAACATCAAAAAACCCCTAACCCTGGAACCACCTCACAGCTATACAAAGTCGTCTAATGATCAATATAATAACTTGTTTCATATTTGTTTCAGAATCAATTATTTTATGGAGATCTCCTCTACAGATTTGATGACTACAACTTTTTTGTAATGTTTCAGATAGTATGTGTAATTCCAAAATGGGTATGTTCTCCTATCGTTTATTATCGTCAACTGACAAAGATCGCTACATCAAAACTCCCTAATATTCAAATTTTGTCAATGTGAGTTTCCCGTCACACAACTACGTGCGGCGTCCGATGTGCAAGATATGGGATGTTGTTTATGCAATCTATTATATTTCCTAGTCTGGATTAATTAACCCCCCTAAATGGACAAATCAATGGGCGTCAATGAGTGGGTGCCGATATACAGTTAGATGCATGTATTAATTGATGAAGTGACTAAGCGTATAAGTGAATAAACCGGAAAACCCTAGCGGAACATCCAGCTATTCAAGCAGGGATCTTACGTCTAATCCTTCATTTAATCCTTCTTCTATTTCTTTTATTTGCATTACTCCTTGAGTTTACGAACACATTTGCACCACATTTGGACACCCTTGCAGTATCGAAATTAATCGTGTGTTGCTATTGGATGATTCCCCAGTTGTTAACTAATAATCTTATCCAATCCCCAGTCCCTGGATGGACCCATGTTTTCGTTGACTAAACCCTGGGTAGTCATTTCAATTGTTTTGACAGTTAAAAATCATTGACATTTAACCGAATGTACATGTTTTACGTCCTTACAATCAAGCTCATAACCTCACCAACAGGTTAAACATCTCTTTCACTTCCCTTCCCTCTTATCCCCTTTCTTCTTCCCACCATCTGTTAGTCTACCTTCACCACTAACTACCCCGCCCCCCCCAACATTGGTATTACTTTTGAAAGCAAATCTGGACAACAACAACATTAACAACTAAAAAAAGAAACCAATACCATTGATCTGCAAATATTTTATTACGCAAGGTATCTCCGAGAAATAATTTTCTGAACGCATTTGAACAGTTGCATGGAATCATCTTGTCAGTGGTTGGTAACAAAAAGATAACAGTATGGCATCATATCAGCAATTGCCTTAGAATTGTTTCGAGCCTCCGTTTCATAATGTTTCAGAAATGCAACCTTAATGGATCGGCATCATCTCTGGCCCCATTTCTGCACAAATGCTGCACCATTTCTGCAACTGCTTATAACGTCCAAAGGCCAAAGTCTAAAAGGCCAAAGTCCCCTAAGTCTAAAAGCCCCCTATAGTCTCCTTATACCCCAAAGCTTGGTTCTAGGTCTGGGATTTAAAAGCTTAATTGGGTTTATTTTTAATTATGGCCTGCATCCCTCTCTCTCATGCAAAGATGTGGGCGTTTTCTTCAAGAGATTTATTTTTTCTTTTCATGTTAGTTTTGTTTCGAATGCTGGATATTATGGTCGTCCAGACCTCCTCTCTCTTCTCGTCTTTCTCTCAGGGTATCTTTAGTATTGATGGGCAACTTGGTTCAACTATATAAATGTAAATGATTTCCACCTTTATCATCATACCCCAGTTTAGAAACCCAAGCATCTTTCGTCATTTTCATATAACCATTAATAGCTTTTTGAATTTAAGTATTTAAAAGGGACCATCAGACGATAAAGCTTTTTTTATCTCATACGTCATAGACATTGTAATTTTATTTGATGAAATATTCATCTTTACTTTCCTTATTATAGACATTGATTAGTACTATTAGTGCTACTACTACCACTACTACTACCACCACTTCCACACCCGGTAGCAAAATGGAAAGATTCGAAATGGGATCATATCTTAACTATGACAATTATTATAGGGATGAAGAAACTGACGAAATTTATAAGGACAACATAAATTTAAGCTTGAAGTTAGGAGGTTATTTAAGATGTAATCCAAAGAAATCAGGGGGACAAAGGGTCAAAATCTCTGATACTCCTAATAATCAAATCACCACCACCATATTAACTACATCAGCAGCAACACCATCAGCAGCAGCACCTAGACTTGCTTCAGCCCCTGTTTTCCCAGATAACTATGATTTCAATGCTTTAATTAGTCCTGATATTAACCCTGCCAGTAAGAACAATTTTGAAGAATATTTGAAAGCATTAACATCACCAATTGATTCTATTAACAAGTCTTCATTGTATAATACATGTGTGGATGATTTGAACCATTATAAAAACACCGTTTCCCCAAGTAAAAATACTTTCCATATATTAACTTCACCAACTGATGATAATTCTAATAAGGGAAAGGGAGCCAATCATTGTAATAACAACCTGGTAATTGACACTTCTTATAATATGATGACACCAAATTCTAGATCAGTGTCTTCTAGTACTATATCTAGTAGCTTTGAAGAGGATAATATGTTTCTTGAAAGTTTAGATGATGTTAGCACTGAATTTTATGATGTTGATAACAGTTTAGATTTTGAAATGGGATTAGGTGATGTCGAGGAAATTGATTTTAATTGTCAAGATTTCGAATGTGATGATTATCATCAAAGGGATTTTGAAATGGATGCATTGAATGACTATGCTTATGAGACATCCCAATCATCATCGCCAGAAATAAGTTCTCATTTCAATTACGATGGTTCTATCAACTCATCAAGTTTATCACTAGTTCCATATGATGGTCATAATAAATACCATGGTGATCATATACCTCATCATAAAATCCCATGCCCTGATAGTTGTTCTGATCAACCGACATTTTGTCAATTGGTCATGCAAAGGTTTGAACCGGAACTCTATGATACTAAAGATTACGAATGTAATCATTGTAATCAAGAGTTTCATACCTTAAGAAGCTACTTGCTTCATTGTGAACAAGAAAACTTGTTCAAAACTTTAAAATATAAATGCCCTGTTGAGGATTGTACTTTAAGATTAATTGGCTTGAATAAGAAGGTAAGCTTAAGGAAACATATCATCGAAAAACATTTTGATAAAAAGGCATCGTCTTTTACTTGTAAGAGTAAAAATGAGATTTTAGAGATCCAACAATTGATATTTACTTGCTATAATTGTCAAAAGGTATTTTATCGGAAAGATAGTTTAAACAGACATATGAAGCTAATTCATCATACTAGTTGATGGACATGGCGAGATGATTCCTTATCATTCACTCCTTGGTTGCGGTGCGGCTTTTGATAAGCAAAGCATTTTCTCTAATTATTTTCTTCTTCTTCTTTTGTTTCGTTGGTTCACAGGTTTATTTTAGTTCTTCACAGGTTTACTTTAGTTCTTCACGTTATTTGGGTTTATTCATTTAGATATTTAGACAACACATTTTTTTTTCGCAGCAAAAAAATCAGTCGTAGTGTAAACCCCAATATATCTCTTATTAATATGCCATCATCATAGACAGTTACATCATCAAGTAAGAATCTAAGGGGGAACGGAGGGAAAAATCAAGGGGTAATCAGGGGAATCGGATAAATTAATGGTGGCTTATAGGATCTATATGGTTTCATCATGGATGGATGACTTAATCTATGGAACTCATGGAAGCAAGCTTGCTTTATATTTATCCGAATATTTTTTCTATTCCGTAACAGTGTTGCTGTGTGTAATGGCAAATAATCACAACCATGAGTATAAATTAGAACCCAAAGACCAGCTTGTAAGTAAAATTTCTAAACCACCAAAATGACATTGAAATTATTCTTAACAGGTGCCACTGGATATATTGGTGGAGAAGTATTACATCAATTATTTGAATCTCACATTGATTTACAAATTACCTGTTCGGTAAGATCATCCGAAAAAGCTAAAGATTTAGTTAATAAAATCGATGGGAAGGTTCACCCAGTGATATTTGATTTAGATAATGTTGATGAAATAACCAAACAAGTTGAAGCCAATGATATTATTATCAACACTGCTAATGTGGATCATGTTCCAAGTGCCCAAGCTATTGCAAAGGCATTAATTAATCTGACCACTGAAAAAATCCTTATCCATACATCTGGAACATCAATTTTGGGGGACGGGTTAGGATTAAATAAGGCACCTCCAACCATTTATTATGATGACGAGTCAATTGATGATATTAACAATTTACCTCATGAGCAACCTCATAGACCAGTGGATGAAATCATTATGGATATTCATGATCATAATCCTAAAGTCAATACCGTCATAGTTTCTCCTTCTTGTATATATGGAGTAAGTGATGGTTATGGTAGAGTTATATCTCAACAAATTCCTTATATGATTGTGTTATCTATAAAGAATAACAGTGCTTTAGTCACTTATGATGGTCAATACATTTGGAATCATATCCATATTAAAGATTTAGGGGAATTATATATCTTGCTATTACAAAAATTAGTTAATAAGCAAGATATCCCTGTTAATAAAGAAGGGTACTATTTTGGATCTTACAGAATTCCTGATGAGAATGTTTTACCAGATGAACCATCAAATATTGAACATACTTGGCTTCAGGTTGCAGAACAAGTTGGACGAGATTTATATTCAAAGAGATTAGTTGATACTCCAAGTGTTCAACATTGTGATCCTCAGGAAATCATTAAACTAAAAGATAATGATGCTTTTGCTCCATATATGTGGGGGACTAATTCTAGAAGTAGAGGTAATAATGGTTATAAAATTGGGTGGAAGCCTAAATTTGAAGGATTAGATAACTTCTGGAATTCTATTAGTGATGACATTGATGTTATTATTAAGGAAGACATGCATAAGAAACCATTACCAAAATTAGGTTAGCAATGTTAGTTAGCAATGTTACGGTGGTGTGGTTTATATATATACTATATAGGGTCATAGTATTAGTTGAATAAAATGTTCGCAGCCAAATTTATAACTCTGCACCCTCGCGAAATCATAAATTTACTTGTAATCACATAGTTAATTATACACGTTAATACATAATGGACTCCACTTCCTTTGCTAGTGTATTGGCAGGGGTCAAGCGTATGCGAGAACAATATGACGATAATGACAACCAAGACGGTGCTAATAATGACCACCAGGATAACCAGGATAACCACCAGGATGACCACCAGCATAACCAGGATAACCATCAGGATAACCAGGATAACCACCACGATACCCACGATAACCACCACGATACCCACCAGAACAAAAAGAGGGTTAGAAGTAACGACCCAAATCCCCAGAACCATAACATCCCAGTTGACTCAAATGACTCAAGACTGAATACCCCAGAGATTTCTGATGATACCACCACCACCCCCTCGTCGTCCTCCACTATGGATAATCGATCCAGAAACGCCATGATTAGAGACAAAATACGAACTAATGTTCAAATGTATAGCCAAATTCAAGTATCACCATCCCAGAAAGGTAACCCATTATTCCAAAGCCCCGCTTTAAAAGCCAAACCTATTGCATATAACAAAGAAATATTATCAGATTACTATATAAACCCAACCCTACAAATTTTATTTCTATCATTAAAATATCATCAATTACATCCAGAATATATCTGGAGACGTTGTAAAAAATTAAACCAAGGATCAGTAGTATCTAATGTTAAAGACAAAGCCCTAAAAGTATTATTAACCGTAATAGATATTGAGAATCCTCAAGATAATCTTCGAAAATTGAATAATATTTGTATTAAACAAGATTTAACTTTATTAATTGCCTGGAGTTTTGAACAAGCAGGAACCTATATTGCCATGTTAAAAGACAATGAATTGGCATTTAATAAAGTGAATTTAACCATTAAAGGAGTTGCCCAAACTGATTATAAGTCGAATATGAATAACTGTTTAACCAATATTAAATCAATCAATAAGACTGATGTGATTAATTTAATGACTGAGATTGGTTCTTTTAAAGATATAGTGGAGAATTCTAATGATATAAAGATCAATGGATTTGGAGATCGAAAGATTCAAAATCTTCATCAAGCATTTAAAGAGCCATTTGTGTATAACAAGAAATAAAATAAGATCAATAAAGTCCATTTACTCATATATATTTATACCTGTATACGTCCATATATAAATACAATACACCCCCTCTGGTTCCTATCACCCATCTATCTATTTAGCTGGTTGTGCTTGCTCATGCTGTTGTTTTTCCATTTCAATCACCTTGGATCTTAATACCATAGTTATCTGATTCAATACTTCATTCTTCGACACCAAAATCTCTTTTAATTTCTTTGAATCTTCAGTTAATTTGTTGATCTTTGTTTCATAAACTCTCTTGGCATCATCAGAACTTTTCTCAGTATAATATCCAGTCCCTATATCAACAAGGAAAGTATTAGGGTCTTTGATTTGTCCTGGTAAGTATAAGGAACTAGTTAACGGAACTAATAAATCATTGGTCTTAGTAGTACTCATATTAGTTATACTACTTATACAGTCTCTTAATTTATTCTGTGCGGCCTGTAAAGCTTGTAATGATGAAGTAAAGTGATTAACTTCATCTTCGGTAGATTTCCTAAGCTCTACAAGTTGTTGAGGATGTAATTGGGTGATATCTATCTTCTGGGACATGGCTTAAGTCGAGTGAGTTTTCAGTCTTCTTTTTTTTTTTTCTCTCTCTTTTTCTGTTAAAAAATTTCATTTTTCAGTGAGGGAACTTTTTTGATAATCTTTGATAAATATAATGGGGAACGATGGAGGGTCTATAGCTAATCCCATAGATTTATTAAATCTCTATAAAGAGCATGGAACTCAAAAACAATTACCAGGTGATTCAATTGTAGATAACAGCCAAGACCGGTTGATACGGTGTAGGCTAACAGGGAAATCACTAGAAAATGAAATAGTTGTGAGTGATTATAAGGGGAACCTATTTATAAAAGTAGAGATCTTACAAGCTTTATTAGATAAAGGTAATAATGCTATGAGTCAGTTTCCTTATATAAGAACATTAAATGATTTGGTGACAGTCAATGTAAATTTTAGTAAAGAAACCCATCAAATAATATGTCCTATAACTAACTCTACTCAATCATTTAGCTATATAAGAGGATGTGGTTGTGTTTTAAATAAAGGTCTTATTGATCACTTACTTGAACTACGAGTTCAAGCTTGTCCAAATTGTAATGAGGACTTTGATGAGTTAGATATTGTGGTGCTAAATCCGTTTCAAGATGAAGCCATCAGTAATAAGAATCAAAATACTGTTGATAATCTTTATCAGAGGGGGTTGTATCATAACAAGAAACCCCGGAAAAAGAAGGCCAAGAAAGGGTCTGAATTAAAGGGATCTGAATTAAAGGGACCTGAATCAAAGGGACCTGAATCAAAGGAACCTGAGTCAAAGACACCTGATTCAAATACACCTGAGTCAAATACCCCCAAATCAAATCCACCTAAACCAAACACCCCTGATTCAAATACCCCCAAATCATCCAGTACCAAACGGTCTAACCCATCATCTGGTCCACTGAATCCTCTCAAGAAATCTCGCAAAGATTCCCACTAATATCTACGAAGTCACGTCATCATGTTCATACCTTGTATATACAAATATATTTAACCTATTTACAATACATCTAAATCATTACCTATAACACTCATTAAGGACATATGATTTATTCCTGTTTATTATCTTCCTTACGTTCTGGTTCAAATTTAATCTTTCCTTGATTCATCTTTGCATAATCAGAATTAGAATAAAGATTATAGGAGATAGCTCCTAAACCAACCACACAGATTCCTACCAATCCTAAAACGGTGGTTCTATGGATTACATCAGTAGCTCTTACGTGAAATGGAAGTTGTTGTTTGGCCATGGTTGTTAATGTTCTTAATGATAATGATGTTGCTGTTGTATCGAAATATCACTGTTGGTTATAATTTATGATTTTTTTTTCTTTTGGTCTCATTTGACCACTGCGACTGCGAAAAAGACCTTTTAGTTTATGAGTTTATTACTATACAAATGGTCAAGACTGGCACTATACAAGTGGTACCCTACACAAGACACCTACACAATCGGCACTTATATAAACGATCCAAGACCAAACATTTTATACAAACAATCCATCCTCTCTCTCCATCTCTCCATCTCCTCTAAAGCAAATACTTAAGCCAATTACTATCAATTAAATCAACCTCGAGCAAATGAGGATTTGCCAATATCATATCCAACATCCAATACTTATTATATAACTTGAAAACATTAATAAAATCACTGGAATCTTCTCTAATCAATAAATCATTAAAAATCAAATCCAATAAATCTTTAGCCACAAGATTCAATTGAGTTAATTTAATATCATTATGTTTAGAATTTTGAACGGAATTGGTCAAACCATCCTGTAAACTTTGTTGGAATTTTGTAATATCCACAGATCCTGCGGGTAAATCAGGATTAGCATCATTAGGGTTATTAATGGTTTTCCGTTTTAATGCTTGATAATTTCCTATATCAATATTAACCACAAATTGTCTTGGTTGAATTCCCCTAATAATAAATTTTTTCTTAGGAGGTGGAGGTGGTGCATCAATAGAATTAACTTGAGAATCAGATTCTTTCATTACCACTACCATTGCTTCAGAATTTGGAAATGCATGGGAGACATTCTTAATAAAATCAACTGCTGGTAATAAAGGAGGTAATTCATTGGCTCTTTCATGTTTCCAAATATTTTCAAATTGTTTTTCATAAGCTTTCCATAAACTAATTTGAGTCACTTCACCAGGAATTATTTTATTATTTTTTTCCAGTAATGAATCATCATATTGTTCATTAAAAAATGGTTCATAACAACATCTTAACCATGTAGTAGCTCTTAAAGGTTCAGGGAAATTAATAATTATTTCATATAATTTTGATGACAATTGAGGCACTTGTAATGGAACACTAAAATAATTAGATCTTTTAGCTAATTGTTCAACAACTTTATTAGAAGTTTTTGAATTATTCATTGGTTCATTTAATGATAAATTATCCAATAATAAAATTGGTAATTGTTTAAATAATGTATGTAAATTTTTAAAATTATAATCTTGATTATTCAATTGTAATAATTTATTAAATCTTAAGGTTTTAGATTCTTGAATTGAATAATTTAAATAAGTAGCATTTGAATTTAAATATTCTTTTAAAAATTCCAATACGGTATAATTAATTTTTTTATCATTTAATAATAAATAATTAATAAAATGTTCTAAATGTGATTCAGTGATCACATTAATGCAATTATCAGATGTTTTACTAGGATTAGTACCAATAGAATCTGGTCCATTAGAACTTGATCTTCCATTAGAACTTAATTCTGATTCAATAACAACAGGCTTTAAAAATAATAAATGAGTTAAACAACTAAGTGATTCAATTATTAAAAATTTATCGTCAGACTTTAAAGCCACTTCTAAAACCACATGGAATAACGAATCATTTTTAGAATTATCAATATAGTAACATGATAAATGATCGAGGATTTCTATACAATGATAAAAATATTCGTTGAATTGATTAATAAATTGATTTAAAAAATAGTTGTGGGATTTGGAACTATAGAACCAATCGATTAAAAATTTCAATACCTCAACCAAATGAGTTTTAAATCCTTTAATTTGGGATAACCATTGTTGATTACTTAAGTCTTGGACTAAATTTCTAATGGTTAAAATACTATTTAAACTTTTAGTAAACATATTTTCATTTAATTCATTGATTCTGTCTTGTTTGATTAATTTGAAAGGTTCATAGAAATATTCAATCAAACTGTTTCCCAAGTATTCATTATGTTCAAAATTTATTGATTCTGGTACAATGAATGATTGTTGGTAAATGGATGTTAATGCCCAATCAACTTCATCATCAAGTCCTGATTTCAATCCCATGATGATTCTATTGAGTAGATTGGCTCCCAAATGCCCACTTCCTATTAAATTAGGCGGGATTGCCGTGGGGTTAATACTATTAACCTTGGGGTTTATCACATTAATGGCTGTAGGTGTTGGAAATGTAGCCATTATAAACAATTAATGAAACAACAACAATATAACACAACAATACTAGCAAACGGGGTTCTGAGGTGGGTATGAAACAAAAAAAGAAAGAAAGATAGTTCCTAGGTTATTCAGGTTCGATCACTTTATATTAAGCTAATAGGATAATCAGTTAGTTAAGAAAATCAGTCCCACTACAATCTGTTGTAATCTGATCTCTTATGGTATTAATAGTTACTCAAGCCAATTTTTCACAAAAAGATGCCCGCGCATTTGTCGCGCCTAACTCGGTGAGTGGTGGATGGACTGAGGCCGATAATCCGTGGTAGGTCGTGGCTCAAACTGTCAGCAGCTTTGGGAGACGCTCATTGTGCGGCAGCTGGTTTGTGATAAGCTCGTGATGGTGATAACTCCAGGGGTATATATTTAGAGTATTTGCTATATTGACTAACCATTTCAAAAGTTTCTAGTAGCAAATATGAAATTAACCTTACTAGCTATATTGGCTGGATCAGTCAATGCTGGATTTTTATCACAATTCGTCTTCAATTCAGAAAACCGTCTTATCAATCAAGACATTCAAGTTGCTGGTGATAACACCCATGGTGATAACACCCATGGTGATAATGATGATATTATTTCCAAGATAAAAGGCCAATTAGGTGGGTATAAACATGGTTATACCAAAGAACTCACTGAAACGTGGGATTATTTAATGGAAACTATGGATGCATCCACTTTAAAACGTAAATTTGATCAATTTTCTAAACCAGTTTCTAGCTTTAATAATAAGTTTAGAGGGAACAATTTTGGGAATTCAAACGGTAAATTCCAAACCGTTAGTAATGGAAAATTCCAAGGGTATAGTCTTGACGTTAAAAAGAATCATCCTGAAAGTTTAGGTCTTGATACAGTTGATCAATATACTGGATATTTGAATGTAGAACAATTAGATAAACATTTTTTTTTCTGGTTTTTTGAATCAAGAAATGATCCTAAAAATGACCCAGTGATTCTTTGGTTAAATGGGGGACCAGGATGCTCAAGTTCCACTGGATTATTTTTTGAATTGGGACCATCATCAATTAATTCTACTATTCAACCGGTTTATAATCCATATTCATGGAATTCTAAAGCTTCAGTAATCTTTTTAGATCAACCAGTAGGAGTTGGATATTCTTATACTGAAGGGGAAGAAATTAAATCTACTGCAGCAGCTGCTAAAGATTTTTATGTATTTTTAGAATTATTCTTTCAAAAATTTCCTCAATTTAAAAAGAATAAATTCCATATTGCTGGTGAATCTTATGCGGGACATTATATTCCTAATTTTGCTAGTGAAATTCTTAATAATGCCGATAGATCATTTGAATTATCATCTGTATTAATTGGAAATGGGATCACTGATCCATTGATTCAAGATAAATATTATAAACCAATGGCTTGTGGAGAAGGTGGTTATAAAGCAGTTCTTGATCCTGAAACCTGTGATCAATTAGATAAGGATTATGCTAAATGTGCTATGTTGACTAAAATTTGCTATAAATTTCAAGATACTTTATCATGTGTAGCTGCATCAACTTATTGTGATGTGAAATTATTTAATCCTTATCAAGAAACTGGATTAAATCCTTATGATATTAGAAAGAAATGTGAGGATCAAGGAGGTGAATGTTATAAGGAAATGGGATATGTTGATGAGTATTTAAACAATGAATATGTCAAACAAACCGTTGGGGCTAATGTGGATATTTTCACTAGTTGTGATGATACTGTGTTTAAGAATTTTATTTTATCCGGAGATGAACAAAAACCATTTCAACAATATGTGGCTGAAATTTTAGATAAAGGATTACCAGTTCTTTTATATGCTGGTGATAAAGATTTTATTTGTAATTGGTTAGGTAATCATGCTTGGTCAGATGAATTATCATATTCAAAACATGAAGCTTTTACTAATATGCCTATGTTACCATGGTTTAATAAACATACGGGTAAATTTGCTGGGGAAGTTAAAAACTTTGATAAATTCACTTTTGCTAGAGTGTTTGATGCTGGTCATATGGTACCATATGATCAACCGGAAAATGCTTTAGATATGGTTAATAGATGGATTAGTGGTGATTATGGATTTAACAGAAAATTTTAGGGAATCACGTTTTCCTGTGGCTTCCTAGAGGCAATTGATTGTTATATATGATGTTAGATATGGAATATATTGATGTTTACAAGATTGCTAGTGATTTTATGGGTTTGTAGATGTATCAGTAGAGGTTATGCTGCATTTGCTGCAATTTGCAGCCTTTGAGCAGAAAGTGAGGGAGTGATACTGAGACTGAGACTGAGACTCTGACACCATGACGCCGTCTCGTGCGCTAGGGCAAATGCCCTAATAAAGTGCGTAGACCAAATTGAAAATTTTTTATTTTTCTCATCAAGCACTCCATCAGTGAAAAATTCTTTTACTTACACTATAACTAAAAGTTAACTATATATCAAAATGGCTACGTATGTTACCCTATAGTATTTCATTACCCTTACTTTAACCTCGTCGACATGATCTCAAAGTATCACACTGGTTCAGTCACAGGTAATAGGGCAAATGAGAGAACATGAATATACCAGCAAAAAGAACAAAGAACCAACAACCAACAAAAGGCCACGGGAAAATCTAGATTATCTTGCAGCTGAAGAATCTATCATTCATAACACTCAAATTTGCCAATGCCTGATACATCTATTTTCCTCTGAGTCTAGAATATTATGACGAAGATATAGAATGAATGTGGCTATTCAGTTCTATTATCGTGTTTATAACGTTATTCCTGACTTATAAACCGTCTACAGAAAATATTCTAATTATGACTAGGAGGTGAACAGAATGAGAGGATGTAAGGGAAGTTACCAACTTCCTTTGAATATCATTACTAACAAGTCTTTTTTAGTACTTTAAAACCAGAAACCTTAATCAAGAAAAATAAAACTGATGAAAAAGTTTTAAAACAAAGAGCTGCTGACAAAGCTGCCAGAAAAACCGTATGTAATTTTTTTTTCTTTTTGTCAAATCCACCTCCTGTTGAATAGGTTGTTTTCTTAATTAAATCATATCATATTTTTGAAGATGAAGATTTTACCAATTTGTATTTGACTAGCTTTTGGCGATGCTGTCGATCAGTTAACCATCTTTCGGGGCTGAGAAAATATCCTGTGAATGCGATGATTAAGAAAAGTCAACCATTATGGGAAAGGGTTGGATTTTTTTCATTTAAGTGAAAAATTCAAAATACTAACAAGAAATTTTTTTCAATTTAGGCCAACAAAGCTAAAAGAACTGCTATGTACGAAAGAAATGCTGCTTACACCAAAGAATATAAAGACGCTGAAAGATCTGTTATTAATGCTAAAAGAGAAGCTAAAGCTAACGGATCTTATTACGTTGAAGCTCAACCAAAATTAGCTTTTGTTGTTAGAATTAAGGGTATTAACAAAATGGCTCCAAAACCAAGAAAAGTTTTACAATTATTAAGATTAACTCAAGTTAATGCTGGTGTTTTTGTTAGATTAACCAAAGCCACCACTGAATTATTAAGATTAGCTGAACCATACATTGCTTACGGTTACCCTAACTTAGCTACCGTTAGACAATTACTTTATAAAAGAGGTCACGGTAAAGTTAACAAACAAAGAATTGCTTTATCTGATAACTCTATTATTGAAGCTAACTTAGGTAAATATGGTATTTTATCTATTGATGATTTAGTCCATGAAATTTACACTGTTGGTCCAAACTTTAAACAAGTTAACAACTTTTTATGGCCATTCAAATTATCTAACCCAACTGGTGGTTTCAGAACTAGAAAATCTTTCCACTTTATCCAAGGGGGTGATACTGGTAACAGAGAAGAATTCATCAATAGTTTAGTTAAAAAAATGAACTAAGGGTGATGTGGAATAGTTCTTTTTTGTTTGTTAATGTGAATATATTATTTGTATATATAATATATAAAAAAATTCTTTGTTAATTATAATTAGGGGGTTTTTTCAAGCCACTCATTAATGGTGTATACTAAATATTCGATCCATTCAATCTCTTTCCACCACACAAAGGTAATTTTCTCGTCTTGATTAACGTTCCAATTATTTATGCCATAATCATCAAAAATGTATTCTAATTGTCTGGAATCATTAGAATTAAATAGTTGTAATAATAATAACCCTATGATTCTTAAAGCTGTGATGATTACTCCTCCACTAACAAGAATTGTTAGAACATTAATAATCACAATCCCCAAGTTTTTATGTTGTTCTTTATATCTATAATACATGTAATATTGTTTTAATATGGGGATCTTGGCTATGAATTGTTGTAGTTGTTCATTAGAAGTATTATCAATAGGTCTATGACTAATATTAATGCCATGGTTATCGACTTGATGTTGTGATGATTGAAGGTTTTGTGTTTGTTCAAACATCAATTTTGCTTTTAATTCTCCAATTAATTGTTCTTGTCGGTTTATGTTGGTAGTTAAATTTTGAATCACTGAATTATTCTTCAATTTATCAAATTCTTGTTGATATTGACTACAAACTTCTTCTAATTTCTTTATGGTTTCATCTCTTTCACTGCATTGTTTTATCAAATCTTTAAGTATCAATCTATCAGATTTGGCCCCATTATTTTTATTATTATGATTCTTATCATCAAATTTAGTCTCTAGTATATCCACATAATATTTAAGATCTTTATATTGAAACTCTAGTTCTTTGATCTTTTCAAGTTGTGACTTATTGGTTTGAAATAATTCGGTGTTCTCTTTAGAAAGTATAGATATTTGGTTATCTCGGTCTTCGATTTGTTTCTCTCGTAAGTCTAAATTGGTCTTAAATCCATTGGATCTTAGAGGACTATTAGCATTATCAACGGTCTTGGTCTTTACTGGAGTGGATGTTTTCATAGGACTATTCATGTAATTAGATTTCAATGGTGATAATCTTCTAATACCCGTACCAGAAGAATTGTCACTGGGCTTCATATTACTAGATTGGTTTAACAATAATTTCAAATTAAACTGAGTAATCCCAGTTCGATCTAAAATGAACTTTTCAAGACTTGAATAATTCACCAACTTAAGTATGAAACTTTTAAACTCGGCTTGGTATAGTTTTAAGAGCGGTTTATCTGTCATCATGTCATCTAGTATTTTAAGTTCTGTTTTCGTTAGCAAATTCTTACTATTCAACTTCTTTTCTATTCCATCTATCACTTGAGTTATCTGTGAGACATAGATAAAGTCTCTGTGTTCACCGACTTCTTGCCAACATTTCGTCACAAATTCGGTAGCTGCCTTTTCAATATCTGACATTTTGGTGCCTTTGGGGTGTTAATTTCTCTGCTCTCTTTCTAGAGCTCCTGGTTATCACAATATCTTTGTGTTAAATTACTTAATGTCACCAAAGCTTTTAGTTATACACATCAATACCAGTTGGAAAAAACGCGACTGGTGAGTGGGAGACGTGTGCGTCAAACGGCTGCAAAAAAAAAAAAAAAAAAGTTTAGCAAACACTACAAATATTAATACAAATACCCATTCACCAAACTTACAGATGAGCTCAAAAAAATCTATAAACTAGAGGTATTGTAATGTATGTATGTGTATAAAGGGTTTGGTGGTTGTCTGGGATTTTTGGAGTTTATGAAATGAGATTGGAGTGGTTTCGTAATGGTCTTCTCAGTTTCTAACATGGTTGCGAAAAGTGAAATTCACCATTAAAAGTTCTCAACATGAGCATTAATCATTATTATTTATTTAATGTACACTAAGCTACTAATAAACATACTTTGATATGATAGGAAGTCACTAACTAACTAGCCAACGAACTCTTCCATATAGTATATTTTGTTTTCATAGACATGAAATTAACTGGATTAACGTCTTTGATTATTTATATGATGAGATGCAAATGAGACAGAATTCATGACAGAATTGGGTTCACCAACTTCCAGTTGAGAGACCAGTGGGAATTCTTTGGGGGTATTGGTGTCATTGATTAGTGGTTTATTCTTTTGTTCAATCATGTTACTGTCAGGAATCGGTCTTTCTGTATGAGGTTTAGGAACTTCAGAAATCAGTCTTTCTGTTTGAGGTTTAGGAACGTCAGAAATCAAAATATTGCTTGATGTTTGGGGACCGATTTTGGTGGGTCCAGCTGGGTTACTGGTATTAAGTGTTCTTTCAACACCACTAACGAGGGTACCACTAGAACCGGTATCTTCTGGAACAGGTCCATTCGTAACAGGTTCATTTGTAGCAGGTTCATTTGGAACAGGTTCATTTGGAACAGGTTCATTTGGAACAGGTTCATTTGGAACAGGTTCATTTGGAACAGGTTCATTTGGAACAGGTTCATTTGTAACAGGTTCATTTGTAGCAGGTTCATCTGTAGCAGGTTCAACGCCGTTATTGACTTTAGGTGGTTCAGGACCAGGAGCAGTACCTTTGGTTGTTACCACAGGGGTATCATCCACAGGTTGAGGACTGCTTTGATGTTCAGAAGACACCAATACTGACAGCTTTACCGAAAGATTAGATAATTCAGGATCAATCAATGGATTCTGATCACTATCAATTATTTCCTTATTGGTAGCATTAACTTCAGAAACCGGCAATGGCTCATTAAGCTTTTTATCAGGAGGAGCTGCAATTTCTGAATAATTACCAGACACTTCAGGAGACGAATATTTGGAATCATCAAGTGAACTTTCAATCCCAGGAGAATAATTAATATAACCACCCATAATACTCAGTGGAGATATTTGATTAGATTCTCCATTACTTGGAAGTGGACTTTGGTGCACAGAATCATTGATTACTCCAGACTCAATTAATTTCTCAAATTTCTTCTTCATCTGTTCTAAATCCTTTCTCAGTTCAAGGGCTCTAATAGTGGTTAAAACTTCATAATATAAATCTTCAATCAATATCCCTGCACCATATAACTTTCTAAATATAAAATAGAATTTAAGAAGTTTCTCAGAATAACCGATATCATCCTCTTTGATTCTACTAACTTGATCAAAATAGTATTTTGAGAATCTGGTGATAGTATCATTTAATTCTATTAATTTCAGATATTCTTCAGTTGGACATATACTTAATTTCTTAAAGTCTTCAACGATTTTAATTAAATCCAAATATGTGAGCTGAAAAGAAATATGTTCATCTGAATTCTTTTCAGAATGAATTACTTCACAAACGGGACAAATGAATATTTCATCATCTTCAAGTTCATGGTTATCTGGTTGTGAATCTTTCTTTACCTTTGCATTAGGCTTTCTACCTTTAACAGTCTTCTTTTCAGTACTATTAGTACCAGGCTTTTCGGTTTGGGTTTCAGTCACCAGGTTTTCATGCAATACCAATTCTTCTTGCCTAGTTTTAATACATGAATCATGATACCATTCCTTACATTTATCACACTCAATCATTGATCCATATTCATACTCTCTACAAATACAGTAGATCTGATGAATATTAGTAGGTAATTCCTCATTAGTTTCAAGTTGTCTTGTATAGTCATAAGGTGAGGTCTTTTCATAGACATCATCAAGAGAGAAACTATAATTACATTTAATCATAATTTTTTGCAAATTTACCAACAATTGTTTAGAAATAATGAACTTAGAATTGGTGATATTAAGGCTCTTTTCATCAAATGGAACACTAGTTATCAAACTGATTTGGTTAAAAGATTCCAGTATATCATCAACAAATCTATAGGTTTTATCCAAGCTTTCATTAATTATGGCCCAATCATCATCAGGGATTGTTAAACCAGTATCAACTAAATCTTGTTTTAGTTTTAAAATCTCATCAAGGTTAAAATTATCACCATTTTTTAAAGCATTATGAAGATCATATAATCGTTCTAATACTTCTAATGAACTTCTAAAGTCTAATAATTTATCAAAATCTTTAACATTGATGAAGATCCGATTTTCATCAGTCAATTTAAACTTATCATAAATCTCTTCAATTAATTCATCTACTTTGGAAATTATACCACTATCAATTTTAGGTTCATTGATAAAATATTCAATTTTTTGATTTAAATCATGAGATCTTTTCACCATATTTTCAATTGTTAATAAATCACCCAAATCATCAGACCCTAAGATTTGTAATCCTTGGTTATAAAAATCTTCCAAATGACTTAAAGTGAAAATTTGTTTTTTATCATTAAAAGGATCACCACCATTAGTGATTAATTTATGTACTTTTTGCCAATTAAGTTTATCTCTAATTCTAATTATCGTATCAAGAGATGCAAATTTGATCCCAAAAGATCTACCTAAATTAATTAAATCATCAAATTCCCGGATCGTTGGACCCTCCTTTGTAGCTAATAGTCTGGTAGCTCTTTGGAAATTATCAATTTCATTCTTAAATTCTATAATTTGATCAATCTCTATGCAATCAAAACAAACTCGTGGGATTTCTTTCAATATTTGGGTGAATTTAGGTAAAATCTCCAGAGGATTTATTAAAGTGATTTCTTCATTAGTATTACCTCTTATTCTTTGTTGATGTTTAATAGATAAAATCCCTTGACATGATTCAATAAATTTATTTGCAGATTCCATGAATTCTCTTAAACTTTTGACATGATTTTCAAATTTAATCAACTGGTGATCTTGAGGTTTATTTAAGAATTTATCATAATAACGAATAGTTTTCAAGTTAGTTAAGATTCTTTCACCTTCATTCAAAAAGGTTTTGTATTGCTTTACAGTAGGAATCTCTGTGTCATTTAAAAGGGTTTCATATTGTTGATTCCAAGTATTATAATCAATTGAACCAGGTTTGAGGGTTTTGGATAAGTTTTTTAATTTTTCATCAGAAAAAATGAGATGCATTTCAATTTTTAGGGATCCAGACAGGTTCAGAAGGAGGCCTCCATCACTAGAACCATTATTTCTCTTATCCATATAATCAATATACAGTTCTAGTGAGAATATAAATCGTTGTTTCGTAATCAAATCAATAACTACTACTTTGGATGGGAAAGTACTCGCAAGGATATCATCAGAAATATTCTCAACACCATTATGAGATTTCTCATCTAATACTAATTCTCTTAAAGGATATTTCTTTCTAACCATTCTTCGAACATTAAGTTCATCATGACAAAATTTAGTATAATTATTTTGAAGTTCTTCAAGAGTGTCAGGATTTAGTATGAATTTATCAGATAATCCGTTATCAAACATTTGTAATAAATTAACAATCAACCTAAATGCTGAATAATTGGGCATTTGAGTTTGATGATTCATCCATTTCTCTCCTTCAATTGCATGTTTTATCCATAATTTTGAAACAAAATTGATTTCTTCACTCACGTTAAATCCAAATGAAATATTTAATGAATAAGTTTTGGGATATTTGATGATATAATCTCCAGGTTTTTGAACCACTTTATAAAAATTTATATGATTTTTCAGTAATAATTCTGGAGAAATAATTAATTGTTGATTTAAAGGAACATTTTCTGATGATTGAGATTCTATTACATGTTGATATAAACTATTGGCATTAGGTAATCGAATATCCGACTGATGATTATGTTCATAATGACTAGTTAAATCCATCCATTCAATTGAATCTTCATCAATAGACAGCATTGATAAATGTTTATGGGTTGCTGAATTGGAATATGAATTGATCGATTTGAGTAAACCTTCAAATTTACAAATTTCCAGCTCAGGAATAAAGTACCATATCTTATAACCACTAAATTGATAATTAATCGATTGAGAAAAGTTTTCTTCACATTTCCAATTCTCTAAAGCAAATGTCATACCAAAATTGACAGTAGAATTGAGATATTGTTTATTATAATAATCTGATTCGGTTAACCCACTAAATAAACAATTAGGAAGGATAGGTATATTATTTAAGTTCCATGGGTTTAAATGGTCTTTAAGAATACGGTTATTTGAAGCTTGTCCATTCAATTGATCCAGTGGATGCGGAATACATTTAGGAAATAATGAACCAATTAATTTTGATGACACTTTTGAATGTTCAACTTGATATTGATTGGTGTTGATAAATTTCCAAAACTCATCCTCTAATTCATTGAATGAATAATTCTTATCACTGACATTGATAGCTTTTTCAAACAAATCATTTTGCTCTATCAAGTGTCTAAGACTTATTCTACTGGATGGATCATTTAATTCTTGATCATTTAAGTAGGCTTGATCGGTGGCTAGTTTCTTTAAATAATAGTTGATTTGTGATTGTTTCGATATGCTAGATGATTCAAATAGATTGATATCATTAAGGGAATTTAATAAATATCCTTTAGATGACTCCATCTTAATAGACCGTCTAGATCTTTTACCACCTCCATTCATCATAGGATAATTGTTATCATTATTATTATCATGATCATTATTATTGTTATCATCATCATCATCATCATTATTATTATCATGATCATTTGATCGTAATCGTTTCCCGTTGGTATTAAAGGTATAATTCGATTCTAAAGGAGTTAATATTTTGGAGTAAATGGATTTTATGGTGGATTTATCTATTCGATATAGTTTACTAATGTAGTTCCAATATTGATCGGAGGTTTTGTTATAACCACCATTAGAAGAGACTAACTTGAATAGTCTATATAAATCCAATGGAGATCCATTAATTGTTGGTAGATTGAATAAAGATAAATCTTTAAGGGAATGGGAGGTAGGGATGTTAGACAGGAAGGGAGGAGGATGAGGGGTCGGTATAGACAGTATAGACAGGGTTTTGGTGTGATTAAAAGGGGGTTCAGGAGATTGAGAGGATCCATTTTTAACCATACTATCATTTGTGTGGATGTCACTTGTATGGATGTCACTTGTGTGGATGTCAACAGTCTCTTTGTCCATAGTCTCTTTGTCCATAGTCTCTTTGTCAACAGTCTCTTTTTCCATAGTCTCTTTGTCAACAGTCTCTTTGTCCACAGCCTCTCCAGCACTAACATCACCTCCTTCACTCCCCTGGGTTTCCTTCAAATACCTATAAAAACGGACTCTTTCAGTCACCTCAGATGGATAAATGGTAAATAACTTATCAGCACTAAATCTTATCAGATCAAGACTTTCACGACCCAAATTAAGTTTGAAAGGATCATTCAACCTTAATTTAATAGCACCAAATTTAATACCGCCAAACCGATTAAATTCAATAATCTCCATTGGATCTTCATTTCTATTAATGTCCATTACTGTTAAAATTTGATCCATTTGATCACTGCTACTGTCAATGATTTTCAAATTAGACAGAGGAAAACCCACCAGGTCCATTTTATTCAGCCATATCTGTTGATCTATCATGGTATTAAATGGTTTTAATCAACTGTTGATGATATAAACCCAACACTCAATGCTGTTACTATAAATGATGATGGAGTGAAAAGTTATATAAAATGAGAGCGCAGCAGTTTTCGTTAACTCATTTTTCTGTTCAGGGCTACGGACGGATTAAACCCCGAGAACCATTTCAAGTGACAACATTCACAAGTCATAAGTTAAGGTCATAATGTCATTATTAATTCCTACTGAACAAGATTATAGAGATGCTAGGTCGGGTTATGATCGGTTACCCCTTTACCACGAACAATTGCAACAGTTACATCAAATCAGAGACCATGATGGTCAGTTTAAATACAAATGGGAATTTGAAGTGGTAGATAAGTATTTTGCTCAGAGTGATGAAAATACTGACGATTTCAAGTTTCATTATGGACAAGATTTTGGAATCAAAGGGACTTGGGACCATTTGATCTCAGAAATCAACCAATTGAATAAACAAAGTGACGAAGTTCAATATAAGGTTTTATTTTTAGCCAGACATGGTCAAGGGTATCATAATGTTGTAGTGAGGAAATATGGACCTGAACAATGGCGTGCTAAATGGCATAGTTTAGGAACCGATGGTGATATTGTTTATGGTCCAGATCCTGAATTAACTGAGATTGGTATTAATCAAGGAAAAGAAAATAACCAAATTTGGGCCCAACAAATTAAGAATGGATGTCCAGTTCCTAGTAAATACTTTGTTTCACCATTACAAAGATCATGTATGACATTACTATTAACCATGAAGGGATTAATGCCTTCAAATACTAATGTGTTGATAGTTGAAAAAATCCGAGAAATCATTGGTTATCATTTATGTAACAAGAGATCGACTAAAACCGAAATTTTGAAGAAATTTGGTGATGATAATTTTATAACTGAGCCAGGGTTTACCGAAAACGATGAGCTATATACTGAAGAAGAGGAGACATTTGATCATCATTGTATTAGGGTTAATGATTTTATGCAGCAGCTTTTTAATGATTATAGGGATGATGAATTTATTAACGTTACATCTCATGGGGGTACAATAAAGTGTTTCTTAGCGGTAATAGGCCATAGAAGGTTTACTATATCTACTGGAGGGATGATTCCGGTAGTTATTAGGGGGACTAGGAGACAGGGATAGGGTAGTTAGAATATAGGTATGTAATACGCTGAAAAAGATAATCATCACCATCACTACATTGGAAGTCGTAGCTCATACTCTGTAGCCCATAAGTCGTAGCTCATACTCTGTGGCCCATACTTCATAGCTACAATTCGGTAGGCCATACTCCATGGCTGCAACTCTATGGCCCATACCCTGTAGCTACAACTCCGTGGTCCATACCCCAACTCCGTGTCCCATACCCCATATCTACAACTCCGTGGTCCATACACCATAGCTACAACTCCATCTGCAACTCCAATTTTCATAGTCTCAGACCATCACCGGAAAATGACTGCAAAATTTCACCTATCCACGGACTTTTCAACGGTTATTTCCTACTCGCATGGATCAGTCCCTCAGTATGCACCATACCCTAGCAGGTACCACACCCCAAGGTACCACATCCTAGCAGATACCCTAGCAGGTACAATACCCACTGGAACCAAATAGTGGGGTGATATCTAACTCCGAAATCCTATCTCATGTGCAATTCCTATATAGTAATTGACGTACATTAGTTCAGATAAACACACCGTTTTGTCACATGCAAATCTGGTTCAACCACTGAATGTTGATTCATATGATTTTCAAATTGCACCCTCCGAGGTAGATTTATTAACATCCGGGGAGATGCGCACCAGTTTACTAGCACCCATCCCTGGTACCAGCTCCTCCCCAATGGTACCATCTAGGTCCATTTAAACCTTTACTCTTATAAGATCTTAATCTACTCACACCAAATGATAATAGACTAACTCCGTTAACCTGTCTCTGTATATCTGACCCAGTATACTTACACCAGTGACTACTGGAGGGTCCTCTAGCCCACTCTTTCATCATGTCTACATCACCATACTTGTAATCATAATCGTAAGCTTGACCATGGGCTATAACTACTACCATTACCATCATCACCGGACATTATAAAATCATCACCACCTCCATTCCCACCCCCCTCTCCAGTATCTTACCACCATATGACACCATATTCTGGTGGTATCACCGGACTACCCAATTCGCAGTAATTAGGCCCGCTCACATTCGGCAGAATCTCAAGTTAATTTTTCACAGACTTTACTCCACAAATTTGCATTATAAATATCCATCAATCTCAGGACATTTTTTTTTTTTTTAAAACCAGATTATTTTTATTTTCAATTAACAAAATGGCTATTGTTGGAAAAGTTATTAGTTCAAGCCCCCCACCAAACCCAAAGAATTTAATTCAAGCTGAGAGAGATGCAGCCGTATTTAATCCAGAAATTATGAATTATTTCTTAGAAGGGTCTAAAGAAAGAGCCGAGGAAACCAAAATGATGATTCAACAAATGGAAAAAGATCCAATTTTAGCTGCTTCATCTAAAGATTATGACTTAACAAAAGCCGAACAAAGAGAAAACACCGTCAGAAAGATCAATAGAATTTCTAGATATATTGAATCAGAAACTTTTGATGCCTTTGAAAGAAGAATGAGTTTAATTTCTGTATTTGATCCTCAATTACATACCAGATTAGGAGTTCATATAGGGTTATTTATTGGATGTGTTCGTGGTAATGGTACTTTTGCTCAAGTTAATTATTGGGCTTTAGAAAAAGAGGCTGCTTTTGTTAAAAACATTTATGGATGTTTTGGAATGACTGAATTAGCCCATGGATCAAATGTGGCTGGGTTAGAAACTACTGCTACTTTTGATGAAGATAATGATGAATTTATTATTAATACTCCTCATGTAGGTGCCACTAAATGGTGGATTGGAGGAGCTGCTCACACGGCTACTCATTGTTCAGTATATGCTAGATTAATTGTTAAAGGGAAAGATTATGGAGTTAAAACATTTGTGGTTCCATTAAGAGATTCCAATCATGATTTAATGCCTGGTGTAACTGTTGGTGATATTGGTGCCAAAATGGGTAGAGATGGTATTGATAATGGTTGGATTCAATTTTCTCATGTTAAAATTCCAAGATATTTTATGTTACAAAAATACTGTAAAGTTGATTCCGATGGTAATGTTACTTTACCCCCAAACAATCAATTATCTTATTCTGCTTTATTAGGTGGTAGAGTGGTTATGGTTAAAGATGCATTTAGATGGTCTTCAAGAGTTATTACTATTGCCATTAGATATGGTATTGGTAGAAAGCAATTTAAAGCTGCTAATGCTAAAGAAGAAGATCCTGAATCTCAATTATTAAATTATCCTTTACATCAACGTCGTTTGATTCCAATTTTAGCGTTATGTTATGCATTTTCTAATGGTGCTAATGTTTTAGCTGATGGTGCTAAAGATGCTAATGATATTTTAGATTCTGCCGTTGCTAATGATGATAAAAAGGGTATTGAACATGGTATTGCTTTAGCTAAATCATTATTTATTGCTTCTGGTTCATTAAAATCTACTTGTACTTGGTTAACTTTACAAAATATTGATAACTGTAGACAATCTTGTGGTGGTCATGGTTATTCAAGTTATTCAGGATTTGGTAAAGCTTTTAATGATTTTGCCGTTCAATGTACTTGGGAAGGTGATAATAATATTTTAGGAATGTCTGTTGGTAAACAATTGGTTAAAAGTATCCAATCTGTTTTAGAATCTGGTGAACAATTATCCGGGATTTTATCTCCATTAAATGATTCTAAGAAATATCTTAATATAGATGTTATTTTAGATGTTAACGGATTATCTGACACTAATAAAATCTTGGAAGCCGTTCAAGTTGCTTTAATCAGAGGTTCTGCTCAATGCTTAAAGACTTTAAAAGATCTTGATGATAATTGGGATTATATTGGTGCTGATTTAGTTACCTTATCTAAATTATTAGCTCATTTCTTTTTATTAAAAGCTTTCTTAGATAAAGTTAAAACTATGAATCCTAATGATCCACAAGAAAAACCATTGATTCCAATCTTAGATAAATTGGCTCAATTATATTCTGCTTCAATGGTTATGGAATCATTTTCTGGATTCTTTTTAACTTATTCAGTAATTTCAACCGATGCTATGACCTTTTTAACCACCAATAGAATCCAAGATTTATGTGGTGAATTAAGACCTCATGTAATTCCATTAACTGATTCTTTCCAATTAAGTGATATGATGATTAATTCATCTATTGGTGGTTTCGATGGTAACTTTTATGAAGAATATTTCAAATTGGTTAAGGATAATAACCCTCCAGCTAATGATAAGCCTCCTTATTTCCCTGCTATTCATCAAATGTTAAAGAGAGCTTCATTTGATGACAGAACTAGACAAGAGTTTACTGATGAAGTAGCTGAAACTATTGATCCTGAAGCTGAAGAAGATGATTAATCAAGGAACAAAAAGGAGAGAAAAGAAAAGAAAAAAAAAAGTGAAAAAATGGAGAAAAACAAGATATACGTATGTAGATGAATATGACATTGATTGTAGTATTACGAAACTTTGATGATTGTTCTGTTGTAGCTTGTTGTAGTTTGTTGTAGTTTGTTGTAATTTTTGAGTAGCTTACCTAAGCCTTTCTTCAGCCAGTCAAACGGCTGCCATGTTCCTTATTTCTTGTCCTAAGCCCCCAATATCCCCTATATCCCCAGTTGACCAACGTTATAGCATTATAGTACATATACTATGCCGTCAAAGCCCTTAATAGAAGTAGCCCCTGTCAACTTCCGATCAGTCCTTTAAAATCATACGATTTAGCAGCCAATCTGAGTAACCGTTGTGCGTAGTAAACAATTTTCATAACCGTGCGTTGAGTTCTAAAAATAACCAGTAAACAGATAAAGGAGGGGTTTTAAACTTAAAACACTAACGGATGTTGCAAGTTAGAACAGACCTAGAACGTCCTGCCATAGCTTCAGAGTCTAAAGTGCTCATTAACCCAACTGTAGTTCCCCGCCCCCTTAAATGCTTTTATGTAGAAATAGCCTTATACCACCTGCAGAATTGATCAATTTTCCTCAAACTGTTAGAATTCTCAAACTGTTAGAATCCTCAAACTCTAACAAGTTAAAGATAGGGGAAGCTGATATCGAAAACTCCGGTATAGGCCAGAACTACAATAGAAGAATAGAAGTTAAAGACATTACAGTTAAAGACATTACAGTTGAAACCACTGTCAAACCCTCTTCAATCGATCATAACCACAGACATAAGCCCATTGGCACTAGTATAAACATATACGCATAACCTTAACAGGAATTGGAATAATTAATTACTCTTATTTCTTGGTTACATTAATGTTGAAACAATCAATTCCTTGCAGCCGCACCACTAGGTCCGTGCTCTCTAACTCCAGGCCTGTACCAGCTTGTTCTCCCGCGCTAACTACTACCATGTCGGCTTCAATGCGCTCTTCAATAAAACAAAATAAAATAAAATAAAAAAAAAGAGATATCCTTCTTTATAAGCAATACCTATTTTCCTACTTGGTTTTTTTTTTTTTTTTGTTTTTATATAGAATATTCTGTTCCATAGTACGTGCTGTAACAAGCCTTAAAATCAAATACCTTGGACCTTAGGCAAATCGACTTCTTATTGTGCTGAGACATTAGCAAAATGGGAAGAAGAAAGATTGAAATTCAACCATTAACGGATGATAGAAACAGAACAGTTACATTTGTTAAGAGAAAAGCTGGGCTATTCAAGAAAGCACATGAACTATCAGTGTTATGTCAAGTGGATTTAGCAGTGATAATTGTTGGAAATAATGATAAATTATACGAATTTAGTTCTGTTGATACAAATGAATTAATTAAGGTTTATCAAGGGACTCCCAAGAAACACGAATCTAAATCACCGGCAAATTATGGGAATTATAAAAAGAAGAAACATTTGACTGCTAAGAACTTTGGAGTTATAAATGATGATGAATTCAATGACGATAATGACAATGACAACGATAATGATAATGACAACGACAATGACAACGATAATGAGGATGATGATGACGAAAACAATGATATAGGGAGTGATAATGATTCAGAGACCCCTGAACCTAAACCTAAAAGACAAAAAAGATCATTTAGTAATATGAATAATTCTGGGAATGACCGCAATACTAGAGGGTCAAGAACTGGGATGGTTAAAGGATCTAAAGAATTAGGGCAAGTGTCATTACCTAATGTACCAAATCTTAATTCATTTAGAAATTCTAATAGCATAATTAAAGAAGAGGAAGAAGAAGAAGAAGACTTTTGTCATTATCAAAGAGGAAGAGATGCCAATTTCATTAATTCCTCATCTACTACTAATAGTGGGAATTTTAATAATCCTTTAAGACCAATTTTAAGAGTTCAAATTCCAACTGATGCAAAAGGGGCCACCAATGATAGTGCTAGAACTTTAACAGCTTTAGATACCAATCCAAATCCTCAATCTAATCAACAATCATCTGGTAATAGTACTACGGGACAACCATTTAAACATCGTCAAGGAGGTGATGATTCAGCTCCCGATAGTGCTAGAAGTACTAGTTCTAATATTAATACCAGTAATAATTCGGATGGTAATTATCCTAATGGCATTGGGATAAATGGGAATTCATCTTCTAATGAACCCAGTATTAACATGCCAAAATATTCAAATTTTAATACGTTCAGGTCTCCTGATACAAGAAAACCGATCACTGCATTGCCAATTCCTATTCATTCTAAATCACAAACTTCATCACCATCTTCTGCAACAGCTCCTTCTTTACCTGTTAGTGGAATGACATCATTCTTTAATACCTTACCTCAACCATCCCCTTCATCACAATATCCTAATTCTGCAGTCCCAACTCCTATTTTAAATCAAGTGTTTAGTGATCCTAAACTTCGATTCCAACAACATCAGCAACAACTGCAGCAACACCATCACCAGCAAAATCACCCGCAAGGATCTAATCAATCAAATGAACTGTCTGACCAAACAGATAATCCCCATAGTGGCAGTAGTAATAATCCTCAAGGACCACCTAATAATGTAACTAATTCAAATCCTGGTGGTCATAATGAAATTCCGATATCAGGATTACCATCTCGTTATGTTAATGATATGTTTCCATCCCCATCGAATTTTTATGTTCCTCAAGATTGGCCTAATTCAGGAACTGGAATGACTCCGGTTCATAATAACTTACCCCAGTATTTCATGAATATGTTACCATCAGCCAATCAACCACCGTCTAGATCTCATTCACAATCACAACCATCTGGTCAATATCCTTTACAATCACAACCACAGTCACGGACTTCATCTAGTTCACATACCCAACCACCGTCCCAATCTGAATCAGTGTCACAAGCACAAACATCATCGACTTCACAAAATCCACCGCCACCACCGTCATCATCACAACATCCATCACAAGTAAATGTCAAGCCCCATGATAATCAACAACAACAACAACCACCACCACCACCACCACTTTCACATCGTAGTAGTCAGACCCTGAATTATCAATTCCCGTCTCCACTACAATTTATGTCACCATCATTTAACCAAGAGGACAAAAAATGAATTGTATTATAGATGCCTGTAATTAATGTATATTATTATGATTAATCTTGTAGTTGATCTCTGTTAATTTTGCAGTAATAGGACATGTTATCGCAAGGGATTGTAGCCCACATCACGTGCGGAAAACAGTCACAAATGTCCCATAAGACGGTAGTGACTTCTCACACGACTGGTGTTTGAGAGCCTGCGCGGACTATTTGGGGACCGGGTGATACCAGAGATGAGCACTTGTTATTACGATATCGACCTACTGATGCCACTCTCGCCCGCGAACGCTCTGGCCATTATACCACCACCGTCTGGTGCGGATAGTACTAATGGTACCAAGGTCAGTCTCCCGCACAGTTTCCCTCTCACTAGTTACCCTCACGCTTTTGTACAGGACTTTTCAAGATTTTTTTTTTCATGAAATTTTTCACTCGAAGTTAACTGAAAAAAAAAAATCCATATTTCTATAGGATAAAAATTTTTTATTAAAACTTAGGACATCATGAAAGTATGTATATACCTATAATAAACCATATAACAGTAGAAGATACATGGCATTCATTACATTGAAGCAGTAAACAATCAGGGTTAATCATTAAATGTAATGTAAACAGGAAATGAAGATCCAGAAAAAAATTTTCTTCATAGTTAATCCAGAAGATCACTACCACCAGTATCATCGCCAATATCATCACCACCACCAATATCAATCCCTTAGATAGTTGAATACCCTCCCAAAGAACATTCAAGACACCAACCCTTGTGACAATCAAAACTACGTGAAACGTTAGAGCCCATATGCCATCACTGTAAAATGAGTTAAAAATCAGGAATTTGTACTAACCTTTACTTTTTAGTTAAACATTTCTTATCCAGCTAACGGTACCCAAAAAAGTATCGATATCGATGATGAACATAAATTAGCCATCTTTATGGAAAAAAGAATGGGACAAGAAGTCGAAGGAGACTATGTCGGAGATGAATTCAAAGGATACATCTTTAGAATCACCGGAGGTAACGATAAACAAGGGTTCCCAATGAAACAAGGGGTTATGCACCCAACCAGAGTTAGATTATTATTATCTAAAGGACACTCTTGTTACAGACCAAGAAGAGAAGGAGAAAGAAAAAGAAAATCTGTTAGAGGATGTATTGTTGCTCAAGATTTAGCCGTATTATCTTTATCCATTGTTAAACAAGGAGATGCTGATATTGAAGGATTAACTGACACTCAAGTTCCAAACAGATTAGGACCAAAAAGAGCTAACCACATTAGAAAATTCTTTGGTTTAGAAAAAGATGATGATGTTAGACAATACGTTGTTAGAAGAGAAGTTGTTAAAGGTGAAAAGAAATACACTAAAGCTCCAAAAATCCAACGTTTAGTCACTCCTCAAACTTTACAAAGAAAGAGAGCCTTAAAAGCTAAGAAAATCAAGAATGCTCAAAACCAAAGAGATGCTGCTGCTGAATATGCTCAATTATTAGCTCAACGTTTACACGAACGTAATGCTGAAAAAGCTGAAATTAAAAAGAGAAGAGCTTCTTCTTTAAAAGCTTAAGAGGGTTATTGGTTTGTAATTAATTAGAGTTTAATTTAGTAAATATCCCTTTGTTGCCGATTTTTTTATCTTTTAAAGGAAATTCTTTTCTTTTCTAATCATATATAAAAGAAATAAATAAATAATGTTTATTTAGTGTATTTAATAAAATATTTACATTTGGTATTAAGGAGTGGTGTGGTGTGGTAGTAGTAGTGGTAGTGGTATTAAGGAATGGTAGTGGTGTGGTAGTGGTAGTGGGAGTGATAGTGGTAGTGGTGTGGTGCCATTTGCCTATTTACCTTTATCCAACTTCACCCTCTTGGTTAATCGTTTAATATTATCATAAACCTCGTCATTAGTTAAATTTGATGAATATTTGAAATTCTTGGTAATATAATTCTGTTTCTCCTGTTCGTAATGAGGGTCTCTTAACAAGATTCTAATATGTTCATCAAATTTCAGTTCTGGTATTAACTTGCCAGTGATAGGACATTTTATATTGGATTCTCTAGATCTCTTCTTTAGCCTAGATTCACCAGCTGCTTTAATCTTCATTCCTTTAGGGACATTAGGTGGTTGTGGTGATGCTTCTTGTTCGGGTTGGGATTCAGGCTGAGGTTCAGGTTGGGATTCAGGCTGGGATTCAGGCTGGGGTTCAGGCCGGTTGTCCTTGTCCAACTTCCCAACCTCTAATTCAATATCTCTGGTCTTCGCTTCTAATGACCTATAAATAAGATCTTGTCTATTCAATGGAACCGCTAGTTCCGTCACTTTATCAATATCATCAAATTCAATTTTCCCAATCACCGAGAAATCTTGCCAATCTATTGAAGCATAATTTAACTGTCGTTGTTTTAATTCATTAGCTTCGTTATGTTGTTTAACTTTATTTTGTTTGGTATATTTGGCTCTTGTGTAAGCATCCTCTAATAACTCCGGAAACATGTCTGCTTTGTTATCACTAGTTAAAATGGTTATAACTTGTTTGTATTGATTGACGTACTGATTGAATAATTCATGTAAAGAATGAGATTTATCAATGAACTGAAATTGGGCTTTATGTCCACGTTGAATTTGATGCTGGTGTAATTGGTTTAGATAGGTATCGCCATTTCTAGCAGTAAATAATGCTGTTAGCTTTAGTACTTTCAAGTCATATAGGGTAATATGGGGGAGGGAAGTTAAGAAGGTGAGTTCTTGTGGAGTTGGAATAGGTTCGAATAGGGTAGGAGGGTTGGTATCATTAGTACCATCAGTACGGGTACGGGTACTGGTACTGGAGCTCTTACCATCGTCACCACCACCACTATACCTCCCTAATCTCCATTGATAATAGTCATAATACTCATCATTGTTAAAAATAAATGCAAACTTGTTCTTGGAACTCTCATTTGTTTTCAATCTTGTCTCAAAACTATCACCATTCTTAACCACATAGTTCACCGTCTTCTCTATCGTATCTTTCAAGTCACCTACAGGGACTTTAATACCTGCTGGGACATTTGCCTCTACTGGAACCAGATCACCAGACCTATTAGTTCCATTTCTTTCCATGGTATCAATATATGTTTAATACTCTAATGTAATGCTCATCGATGAAATTAATGCGATGGGTTCCACCAAAGGCCACCCAGGCTGCCACCATCGCATTTTAGAACCCTGTGAGATCATAGCCCTCACATTAACTGCATACATTAACCTAATAAACTATTAGTAAATCACTAAAGTCACCCTCATATTATTGACACCTAACATATATATATATATACGGTGAATCAAATAATGGACAGAGAGGAAGACTCAGATAGTTACGATTCCCTAGAAGAACAACTCGAGCAAATCGGGAAATTAAATATTAATGCCATTAGTTTGAATTTAAATTCATTAAATTACGGGACTCTGCAAGTGACAAATTATTTGAGTAACATTTCAAATTTTGATATTTCTGGTTATAAGAGAATCCCTGAAATAGGAAATGAAATCAGTAGGTTAGTGAATAATTATTTAAACCCCCCTGGGGAAAAGAAACAGGACCCCAACCAGGACCCGGATCATGATCAAGACCCGAACCAGGACCCGGAACTGGATCACCAATACCAAAACCAGAACCATACCCAACCCCAGGGAACCTCTGAATCAAATAGTTCATCAGATGGTCATAAAAGTGAAAATAATTTGAACCAAAAATTGGTTAATGCCATGAAAACAATCATTTCTACAAGAATTCAAATGAATACAATTTTAAATGATTTGAATTTAGGAGTATCATTATCATCTGCTATAGATCGATTACAACCGCTTAAAGATATTATTCATGAAACAGTTATACTTCCAGTTGAAGGAGATGATCCTGAACCAGTGCATGATTTGTTAGGAGTAGGAGACATTGTTGGTAATAATAATAATAATGGAACTATAGCTAATGATCATAATACAAGTTTCCAATCTACTGAGCCACAAGGAATTGAAGCTATAATCACTGATACTGACAAACCATTTATGAATGATTTTGTGATCCCAGAAGAAGATTTAGATGAGCATCAGACCACTCATAGTAATCGGTATCATAGACTTAAACCTAATAATCATCGAAATCGGAATAATCATAATCATCATCGTAAGAAACGTAAGAGAGTTAAAAGATATATGTCTGATAATGATACTTCTCTTACTACAAATACTAGTAGTGAACTAGATATCGAAGGGTTAACGTTGGAAGAAACTGAAGAATTGACCAATTTGAATTCATTACAAGATTTTTATAAACAAAATGTTTTAAGAACTAAAATCCAACGAATTCAAAATTTGGATAAAATTAATCAGACTCTGAAGAATAAGTTGGTGACAAGGTTAATGATGGGGAATTATTATAAATATGTGAATGAAAAAGTTGATAATCAGTTACCTAAGTTATCAGGAGGATTAAAGTTACAGCATGCATCATCGGGAGTTCAGACATCTGAAGAAGGAGAGGGAGAGGGAGATGGAGATGAGGATAGAATGGTAGTAGATGACCTGGAAGGAGGTGAAGAGGAAGAAGAAGAGGAGGAAGAGGAGGAGCATGATGATGATAATGATGATTCTGGTGATGACGGTGATGAAGTAATCCTTACCGAAAAAGATAAAGAACCATCATATTATGATAAATTTCAAGGAATTTTGGGCTGTAAACATTATCAAAGGAACTGTAAAATTGAATGTCCTACCTGTTTAAAGTGGTTCCCTTGTAGATTTTGCCATGATGAACAAATCAAAGACCACAAGTTAATCAGAAATGAAATCAAACACATTTTATGTATGCATTGTACTACTCCTCAAGAACCTACAGAACAATACTGTGTTGAGTGTGATAAAGAATTATCCAACTACATCTGTTTTAAATGTAAATTATATGATAATGATTATCAAAAAGATATTTATCATTGTGACAAATGTGGGATTTGTCGATTGGGATTAGGATTAGGTAAAGATTATTTCCATTGTGATGAGTGTAATATTTGCTTATCAATAGATTTAAAAGAGAATCATAAATGTTTGAATAACACCACTCATTGCAATTGTCCTATTTGTAATGAATATTTATTTACTTCAGTATCTAAAGTAGTATTTATGAAATGTGGACATCTGATTCATGAAAATTGTTATAAAGAATTAACTAAACATTCTTATAAATGTCCAATTTGTAAAAAAACTATTGTTAATATGGATACTCAATTTAGAGTATTAGATCAAGAAATCTTTCAACAACCATTACCGTTACCATATAAACATTGGAGATGTATAATTAGTTGTAATGATTGTAAAGGGAAATCAAATGTTCTGTATCATTTATTGGGATTAAAATGCAAATATTGTAATAGTTATAATACTAACCAATTAAAATTGATTAAACCAGAAGAAGAATTTAAGCAAGAACAAGAGCAAGAGAAGGAGCAAGAAGTTGACATTGATAGAATGAAGTTGGTTCAAACAAATTTGTCCAGTAATTTTCTTATTGATCAAGATAATGATAATTATAATGGATCCAATGACATTGATATGTTTAATTCTAGTGGGGATAGATTGAATGAGCATAATAAGAAAGGATCAAGAGGGATCAAGGGTCCTAAAGGCCCATCCAATGAAGATTCAGACGTGGACATTAGTGAGAATTATGGTGATAAGGAGGATGGAGAAGATGATGAAGATGAAGGTGAAGAGGAAGAAGAAGATGATGATATTAATGATGGAGAAGATGAACAGGATTTGGTGAACATTCGTCAGTTCACTAATAAGTTAATTAATAAAAACTATAATACCAATGAGGTGTCATATATTACATCTATATTCCAGAAGTATATTAACAATACCCTTAAGAATTTGAATGATGGAGATGGGAAGAATGAAAAGAAGTAGTAGGTGGAATTGCAGCTATCATGCAAGTCGTGCGTGACAAATGTCGTATGCAACCAAAATTAATTTCCCCAACTTTTACATGAAAAAAATGCCCCAACATCCAACAATTCAACTAACACCAAATATGTCATCCAAGCCACATATATAATATACCACTGGTTTAGTATTAAAGTTTTGGGATTAGGAACGAAACTATGGGCCCGTCTCCCCGAGGTTTTACCAACTGCTCTACTGATAAAGTTATGGCTTATGGTATGAACGTGGTTGCATGCGCAAGTGATTAGCCATATATATGTAAATACACCCTTACACCGTCACCATCTAATACCTTTACACCATCACATCCCTACACCCGTAAATCTTTCCTCATGAAAACCCATAGACTTGTAGACCCTCTGATTTCTTGAACCCACACATCGACAGTAAAGTAGCAATCAGTGACTATATATCAAAATAAATGACTCCATATGATCTAAGGCCCAACCCCGGAACCTTTGGCACCTCAAATGCTCACACAGTCATTGAATGATGATGTCGCTATACGAGAGCGCGACATTACTTACTATTATTAAGATGCGATTTCTTTTCTCAAAAACCTCAATTTGTTCCAAGACATTGCTATTAAAGCTATTTGTTGGGAATTACTGGTTGTAATTGAACCTTTTTTTATTAGAGTCTGTAGGACTAAATTTATCACAGACTATTAACAACACTGATTTTGTGTGATTAGTTCAGTGGGATTCACGCCAACTGTTTACTGCTTGGTTTTCTTTGAATTTCTGGTGATTTTTTGGTAGATTTGGAGCTCGTGTTTAGGTGCATTTAAGTTTGATTTTAATCAACAGTTACCAGATCGATCTGGTGCTAATTACAGACCATTACCAGAGTGTCTTTGAGCTTCTACGGTAGGAATAATGAATTCAATCAAAGTCTTGTTCAATTCAATCGATAGTTTCATCCCTGGGAATGTACGGGATGATCCACATGGGAGAGGAGAAAGTGAAGCAGAAGAAGAAGAACGAGAAGGAGAAGGTGGCCATGAACAAGAGAATTTAATTGATTCTGATATTAAAGAGCAAGGAAGTATAGATAGAGGGATTGATGAGGATATGGGAATGTTAGAAGCCCCAGGTGGCCTGGAAACGATGGGGACCATGGAAACTATGGGAACCCCAAACAACAATGAAACCAACAGCAATGAAACTAATGAGCATAATAACCAACACAATAATGAAATCAATAATGGTAGAAACGTCAAAATACGCGGTAACACATACAATAATGCCTTTGATTCTATTGAAGACATCAAATCCGAAGAAGATGACGAAGAAGATTATGATGGGAATGGATCCAACGAATTAAGTGAAATCAACGAATTAGATGAAATCCAAGGAGGAATTGATGATCACAAGAATTCTAAGCCCATAGAAAAAGAATCTGACGACTTTATTAATCCTCATTATTCCATATCATTAATTGTCAATTTATTAATCCAATTACCACAACTTGTTATCTTGAAACCATTATACTGGTTTTGGCATATCTTATTATACCCATTTTCATTTCTTCTTCGATTCATTGATTTTAATTATTCATATCAATTAGATTTGACTGAAAAAACCGAATTATTAAAACATGAAAATTTAATGTCTAATAATATTAAATCACCAATGTTATCGTCAAAATTTATCATACCACCACCTCAAAGATTGTTCCCTCTTGTTAGAAACCCTCATAAATTTAAAAGACGGAAAACTCTAGTGTTAGATTTAGATGAAACATTGATTCATTCATTATCTAAAGGATCCCCTAGATCATTAAATAATAATAATAATTCCAATATTATTGAAATCAAATTGAATAATTTGGCCACATTATATCATGTTCATAAACGACCATATTGTGATTTGTTCTTGAAAGAGATTTCCAAATGGTTTGATTTATATATTTTCACTGCTAGTGTTAGAGAATATGCTGATCCTATAATTGATTGGTTAGAAAGTGAAATCATTTCTGATGATAAAATCTTTAAGAAGAGGTTTTATAGAAATGATTGTACCTATCGGAATGGGGTTGGATATATTAAGGATTTATCGAAATTCTTCCCATTAGAAGAGTTGAAAAATGTGATAATTCTTGATAATTCTCCAATTAGTTATGCTTTACATGAAGATAATGCAGTTGTAATTGAAGGGTGGATCAACGATCAAAATGATAAGGATTTATTGAATTTGTTACCGATGTTGCATAGCATGTCACTTTGTATAGATGTGAGGTTTATACTTGGGTTACGACAGGGAGAGAAGATTTTTGAATCATAGTAGACACTATATAGACAGTATATTAAGTAATATAGACGCATCTTTGATTTTCATTATCGCGAAAAAAGTTAAAGTGCTTATAAAAAAACCTCTGGATCAGCTTACTAGAAAAATGGATGTATATATGGTAATTGATGATATCAAACAGGGTAAAAACCTTGTTGAAGCACTCAATGAGCTAGGAACTCACTTAAGAGATGAGAATATAAGAGCTAAACCAGAAATTTTCCTGTTAATCCCCAAAATATTAACCATATTACAGGCATGTTCCAATGATGAAAACTCAAATCATCAAATAGAACTAGAAGCATTTAGAGTTCTTGTTAATTTAACTGCCGATAATGATAAAAATAGAATGGAGATAATTAAGTATAAAGAGTTTTGGGAAACCATAAGAGACCATTTCCAACAGTATTTTGCAGTTGATAGGGTGGTGATTTTACTTACTCAATTCATTAATAATACTGACCATTTACAAGAATATGTCAAGTTTTTCTATGAATTGGGGATTTATGAGCCATTACTTACACTTATTTGTGGATCTAAAAGCCATGGAAATCCTATGGGTTTCTCTAATGAGGTTGAAGTGTCACCAGAAATGATTTTAATGGGATTAGACTTTTTAAAAGAAATGTTAATTCCAGAAATCATCTTATCAGATATGAAATTGAAATCAAAAGTAGAACACTATTTAGAGTTACTAATCAATTTATATGACACATTAGATGAAATATTTGATGGTGAAGCCGATCAAGACCAGTTAGAAGAAGGATACCTTCATATATCAGTGATGATGTATAATATAACTCAATATACTGATTTAAATACCAGTCATATGAGTAGAATTTTCCCATTGTTCCAGAAATATACCACCAATGTCCAAATAAACCGTCAACTATTTGCCACCATAGGAAACCTATCGCTGATGGAACATTTCAATGATATTGATCAAATATCTACGATTTTAAATCAACATTATATAACCAATACCAATAATTTATATTTGAAAGCTAGTTATTATCTCATCATTGGGAATTATATTAATAACGAATCCAAACACCAAGAGATCAAGCAACTTCTTGGACATTCAAATCAATTCATAAGTGAGTATTTTGATAATACCTTTAATGATATTGTTCAATTTCAATCGATTCACGTGATCAGAAATTTAATGTCATCAGAATCAGCTTCAGTAATAATTAACCATAATAATCTTATTAACTACTGTAAGATTTTATCAGATAACCAGAATTACTATAAAGAGATTTTTCAGACTTTTATAAGATTTTGGTTGAAATTGATTCCTTTAAGTTTTCCAAAATTATCAATTTATGATTATGAGAACCTTTGGACTCAATTAGATAACCAGGAGATTTATATAAATTTGTCGCCATTTGTTGAAAATTCATCGATATCTGAATCATATAAATCATTAAATGCATCTATAATTAAACACTTATTCTTGGTTGATCTTCCATTAGAGTCTAATAAATTATTAGATAAAATTAAATTCCAAGCGATTTTTTTGAAAGAGCACAGTCACGTGATCTACCAAACTTTTGACCATGATGAATTTAATGGTTTACTTAAAGTTCAATTTGAAAAGTTACGGGACTTGTTGAAGAATTCCCCAAAGGATAGAACCGAATATAAAGTATTACTTAATAATTCCAAGTATATTTCAATATCATTAATGAAGTTACAAGTGGACGAGATTAATGATATTGCTAATGAAATCTTAGATATTCCAGATGTATAGATGCCGACACAGAGGCAGTGTGTCACAGAATATCACAGAGTACTTTTGGGACTGTAGACCCTAATACTACAATTTCCTCTCAGTTCTCCAGGTCATTTCCCCATATTATAATTTCCAAATTTGAAATCCCGTTAACGGTCGCGGTAAAAATAACTTGAGCCGCACGCTTATTGACGGTTATGATCGGGGACTGAAAATTTTTCCTATTATATATAAATATATAAAAGAACTACTAGAATTAGAACTACTAGAATTAGAACTACAACTAAAACTAAAACATAACCATCAACTAAACAAATATGACTGCTAATTCGTTTTTTGATAATATTACAGAAGAACCTTTAGATCCTATAATCGTGGTAGGACAAAAATATGCCCAAGACTCAAGTCCTAAAAAAGTTGATTTATCAATCGGAGTTTATAAACCAGAGAACGGAGATGTTAAATACGTATTCCCATCAGTTAGAAAAGCCGAAACTGAAATTTATAATCATGATCATGGCCATCCATATCATCAAATGACCGGGTATCCAGCATTTATTAAAGGAGCTCAAGAAACCGTGTTTGGAAAAGATGGAATTCAACAAGGGAATATTGGTTCTTTACAAACGATTTCTGGTACTGGAGCTGTTCATATGGGAATTGAATTTTTAAAGAGATTAGGAATGTCCAATTACTATATTGGAGTCCCAACCTGGGGGAATCATATAAGTATGCTTAAAGAACATGGATGTAATATCAACTACTTTAATCATTATGATGAACAAACTGGAACTGTTGATTTAAATTCCATTTTAACTACCATTGAATCTATGCCAAATGATTCAGTATTATTATTACAAGCCTGTTGTCATAATCCTACTGGAGCTGATTATAGTAAAGATCAATGGAAATTAATCTGTGATAAAATAAAAACTAAAAGAATTTTCACATTTTTTGATAATGCTTATCAAGGATTTGCTAGTGGTAATAAAGATGAAGATGCTTATTCAATTAGATTATTCCATCAACAACAAATGGAATTTTTAGTATGTGAATCTTTTTCAAAAAACATGGGACTTTATGGTGAAAGATTAGGATGTTTACATGTAGTAAGTAATAATTCTAATCAAGTATCAAATATTCAAGCATTATTAGTAAGTATATTCAGATCTCAATGTTCATTTGCCCCATTATATGGAGCCAAGATATCTAGTTATTTATTTAAGGATTTTAAATCTGATTGGGATCAAGATGTTTTAGATATTACCAAGAGATTAAAAACTGTCAGAGCTAAAATATTAGCTAGATTTAAACAATTAGAAACCCCTGGTAATTGGGATTTTATTGAATCTCAATCGGGATTATTTTGGTATAGTGGATTAACAGAATCACAAGTTGACCAATTAATGAATGAATATCATGTTTATCTTCCAGGAAATGGAAGATTTAATGTGGCTGGATTTAATGATTCAAATATTGATTATGTAGTCGATTCTATTGATAAAGTCATTAGAAGTAGTAATTAAATATAGTAGTTAACGTTTTATATTTATTCTAAATAATATATTCAATATTTTAATCTGAAATGTTATAATGCAATGAAGTAGTAAGCAAGAGGTGAACATAAAGCATGAACTAGAAAGTAATAATATAACAACTTGCTATTATATGATGGAATGGATTTTCTTTAGATGGGCTTTAAGGTTATCTTTTCTATTAAATCGTTTTCCGCAATTTGGTTGATCACATTCAAATGGTTTTTCCAGAGAATGTGATTTCATATGTCTTTTAACATGTTCAGGTCTTTGAAATCTAGCAAAACATAAAGGACATGCATGTTTTTTCTTTGGATCATTTAAATCAGCAGCCTTTTCATTCATTTTAATTGGTAAATCTGGAATAAATTCAGGATTAATTTCTTTAGCGATTTGTAAATTACTTTCGGAGACCTTTATATGCTTAGATGATGATCTTCTAGAATTATGACTAGATGGAATAATTGAATCTCCGATATGATTATTTTGATTAGAAATCGAACTAAAGGAATTTGGGGTTGAAGTTGTAGCTGATGGAGGTCCTGATGCCGGTACTGATGGGGGTCCTGATAGAGGTCCTGATTCTGATGCTGATGGAGGTCCTGTGGGTGGACCAGATGCTGGTAATGACCCTGAAGTGGATCTTGCTCCTGCAACTGAACTTAAATTAGGATGATGATGAACCGATATTGGAGAATGATTAAATGATGAACCAGAAGCAGTGGCAGGGGCAGAATTTGATTGAACTACATGCGATTGATTATTAAATGATGTCATTGGTGGTAATAATCCATTCACTGGTTGGAAATATGAATTTGTAGGCATTGAATCTTTTGGAATTCTCCCATGATTTAAATTATCATTATCTTGAGCTATTGAAGCTAAATTGACTGTAGCAGGATACGATTTTAAATTGTGAAATTGTGATTGAATTAATTGAATATTATTCAATGCTTTAGAATCATGATCTTTATCAGTAGATGATTCAGATGTTGGGAATTTTTCAATACTTTGCAGTAATTGGGTAGATGACGCTGGTTGGGAAATTGATTGTCCATATGCATTATGATTATCGTATAAGTTACCACCATTGTTGTCATCAACAAGTTGTTTGACTGGAAAGTCATGATATTCAATCCCATTAGATTCAAATTCATTGGCTGATAATTGTCTGAATGTATTGAATGATTTAGCTCGTTTGAGTTGTTTAAACGCATCATCATCTTGATCTTCAATCTTGATAGAATCAAGGGTATTTTGTCTAGTTAAGCTAGGAGAGAATTTATAATTCAGTTTAGCAGATGGTGGTTGTGAGGAAGATGGTTGTTGTTGTGGTTGTTGATTCATTGGTGTCGGTATTGGTTGAGGGACTAATGGAGGATGGAAATTATTCATATTAAATTGAGGACTTGAATAATTTGGAAGGCTAAACAGGGGTAAGTTGTTATTAATAGTTGACAGATTATTAGGTTGTAAAGGAGTTTGAAAATCATCATTATCAAATGATAACCCATCATTATATTTAGGAGAAATAAAAGAATTTGAATAAGCAGAATTAGTTAAATGAGAATTATTTGAATTTGGAATTCCACCACTTCCACCACTTGTATTATGATTATTAGATTGAGAAAATGAATGATTTCTACTGTGACTATGACCATGATTTGAAATTGGAGTATGGAAAGGATTTAAATTCATGTTAGCACTTTTATCAATTCTAGATCTTGATAATGATCTTGAATGTTTATAGGGAGCTTTTGAAACCTTATTATTAACAGAATTTGGGTTTGAAGTAGAAGTGGTTGGAGAAGAATTTGATCTTAAAGGAGTAGACAAATTATAAGAACCAATTGAAAATGATTTATTTCTAGTTAATTTTCTAGGAGTCATCAAATGGGTTTGATTTGAATTAATGGAAGAATCATTATGACTTGATGATGAGTTAGTTGCTTGTTGAGAAGGAGGAAATGATTGAGAATTAGGATTTGATAAAGGAGGTTTTTTAAAAGAATTAGGAGATTCTAATAAAGATTGATTAGAAATTGATGAAGTTAAAGGAGGGATCGAATCAATTGAATTTGAATTAGCAAGTTTGGATTTACTCATAAAATCATGATTAGAACTAATAGATAAATTCGATTGATGTTTTGTTAAATTCATATTATCAGCAAGATAAATATTTTTAGAATTTTGAAATTTGTTCATATCATTATAATCGTGATCATAATAATGGGAGAAATCCCCAAATTGAATTAAATTTGATCCAAGACCTTCACTACCAGAATCGTCATTGGCATCTCTATCAATACCGGATCCATCAATAACGGGTCCATCATTAGTGAGTCCATTAATAGAGGAGCCATCAATTCTAGGTCCTTCACCGGCATTATTAGTAACTCCAGTATTGTGTTCAATACCAACATGATCAGCATCACCTTTATTACTCGTATTCGAATAGCTACCAGTAGCACCACGAGTATTAGCATCGCCTACTCCATTGACGGCGCTTAATCCATTATCATTATCATTATCGTTATCATTATCATTATCGTTAACACCAATCACCGGATGGGATTCATTGCCCCCTAAATTCATATTCATCGACGCCGTCAAATTCATATTCAATTGCTCCTTCATTTCATAATTATCCAAATTGATATCAAAGTTTTGATAATCATAATCAAACTGTTGATTACGAGGTGAACTCATTAAATAATTCTCCATTGATATTTTCTTCCTCGTTCTAGCGGTTATTATCGTTAAATTATCTTCATAAACCCAAGCAAAACTCCACTCAATCCCCGTCGAACTTCTTTGAAACCAATAGAAATAGGAAAAGAAAAAAAATGAAATAAAATAATTGAATGTTCAGCACTAAAACTGAGCCTCTGGGTTTGGGAATTTAGACTCTGGCTTAACAGGAAAGAAACACAAGACACAAGACTTGAATATGTTGAAGACCTGTTTTGACTTGATTTAATTTGATGGTATTTAATGTGAACCCTTGTTGGATGTTTCTAGGAAGTTAGGGTGTTGTAATTGTTGTTTTCCACCTCTTCTGTAACTTCTAGCAAGATATAAAGAATTTTTTTTCGGTTTCCGTGTCAAACACTAAAGAATTCCGGATACCACAATGGAACGGATGAAAAGAAAAAAAAAAAAAAAAAAAAAAAATGAAAAGTGGATAACAAACCGGGGGAGAACAATGGGATTGTCAGGACCGATGGAAGAGTGGGAGAAAAGATACAAGTGAGCAATTAAAACCTTTCTGATCCGTCGGGGAATGTAGTATAGTTTTGGGGCCCTTATTGGTACCTATAACTAGGGAATAAATAGATTAAATAGAATGAACAAGTAACCAATTGGTCGTGTTTTATTTAGGAGAGTTTTTGAAAACTCTAATAACTTGAAATCACCACATTTTTTTTTTTTTCATTAATTTCGAGGAACCTCGCAAACGAATTCCGACTTGAGTTTTTGAAAAGTTTATATGAGTTAGGAACTTTTAGAGAAAAACACGTAAATAAAGTGAGGAGACGGCAACCAAAGGTAAATGTGCATCGTAAGTCTAAGAGATCGAGTGTCTCATGACTGGAGAAACAAGAGGTTTGAAACTGTGGTAGGTACCATCGGTAGTCAGCACTAAGAGCTAATGATTAAAAACTTAAGATTACTAGCTTGTATCTAAAGTGTTGTTGTTGGTGTTAGGGGATGGAGCTCGATATGAGATATTGTACCTGTATTGTCAGGACAAGAGTTTTGCCAATTAATTTAACCGCATTGGGTTAAATACCTCTCATATCAAGAATGGATTTTTTTTTTTTTTGATTTATCGAGGGTGCGACTCACCAAACGTCTTGAATAGGGGAACTCTTATGAACACTATCAGTTTACAAGCTAGAAAGTTTCAACTTTAAAGTTAGTAAACCATCTATTTTTAATCATTGGTTGTTTTGTTTTCTTTTCATATAGGCTTGATTACTATTGCTAATGAAGAATTCATGTCAATCACTCTTATTAATTGACTTATGATTTAATTGACTTATGATTGCAGGTGATTTCTGTTAGTGAGCAAAAAATTTTCATCGGCATGATTTTAGACCGCTCACATTCTCGCGGCTGTAAGTTCACGTACGTCCATGCAAAGTTCAAGCCATGTTTGACACCAGTTACGGTCCTTCCCCATTACAGTGCAAACCAATTACGTGTAACCACTGGCGCTCAATGTGCGCTAGCCTTGGTTTTACCCCTAAACATAAAATCCCCTATTGTGCATGATGCATCTGCAATTACATAAAAAATGTCTCATGTGTAAGTATCTTTCAAACATCAATTCTAAAACACTTTCTATAAAAGTTTGCAACCAGAGTTAATTTAGTACTTCTGGTGCCTTATACTCACTATTGTTGACTACTCTTGATCTATTGTACCATTTCTATTATCACCCCATCGCTTGCGAAATTAGCCCGCAAACAATGGTGAGGTGTGTGTTTTTTTTTTGTCTTTACCAATATGAAATTATCCACGTAATCGGCTTCAAACTTTAGCTTAAGGGCGCAAAAGACAATTTCGACTGAAATTGGTTGAGTCGATCAATGACGTGGAGATCGGAGAATGTTAGTTTCAACGGCGTGTGATAAAGAAAGGCTTTATCAACAGCCTGTGACTTGAGAAATGAGGTGGAATTGTGACTGCCAAATAAAATTTGGATTACAAAGGTCTTGAAATGTAGGCCAATGTATCTAATTATAACCAGTACTTCAAAGGCTTGTCAGAGAATTATCAAAAACACGTCTGCCACAATGGATTTAGCGTTGTGGCCACATCAAATATATAATTGAAACCGTATAGGGCCCCTAACCGGAAACTTACCGAAGACCAACCGGTACCCAAAATTATTTTGAGACCAGTCTTTATAAATCGATAAATATTGCGATTCCTGATAAAGAAGATAAAAAATATTCCAATGAGTTCTCCTAAACGAAATCCATGAAGTTATAAGCCCAGAAAACATAGGGGAACTACCAAGTAAGGAAAGATCTTTAAGAGGTATAATAATAAACAGTAGGATCTAGAATTGTTTATGGGTATATATTTAGATACATTGCAGATACCAATGGTATGGTTAGGCGAATGATAGTTGAAAAAATGGGCCTATTGAAAATATTATTTCCTGATTTACCAGAGGTTTATGTCAGCGCAACAGAGAGGTTAACCCTCGTATTTCGTTTGAGTGCGTCTAGAACCGGGAAATTTTCTTATCTAAAGAATGGACATCTACATACATATAAATACTTTAGAGAAGTATTTAAACTGTATGATCTAGTTAATTAATTGATATTGTTGTTCTTTAATGCTGATGCTTGGTAACTGGTAACTGGTGCTGGTAACTGGCTACTGGTAACTGGCTACTGGTAACTGGTAACAGGTACTGGCTACTGGTATTGGCTACTGGTACTGGTACTGGCTACTGGCTACTGGTATTGGCATTGTAATTGGTCTTTCGGCCTGTGGCCTTGGTGTACCGTGACATCACTGAAAAATTAAATTCATACTACAGTAAAACCTCTCGTAACCACCGGAAGGAATTCACATCCTTATTCCGGGGCCCTTTCATGTTCCGGGTAGTTTTTGACGTACTTTAATTTTCAATATAGAAATTACTCGCGTATTTTTGCCAATAGTTTATGATAAATAAATTGCCGGGTTGCGTCGATTATTATGTCACAGCGAGTCATAGCAAGTGGTTTGAAGTAGACGGTGTTAATAGACCTAGCCAATTGTTACATCACTATGTTATATACTGGTTGCACTTCAGATTGAACCCTCTAATCTTGACCTATAGACCCTCCCTCGGAATAACGACGGTTGATTGTAAATTTCGCAACCAAAACAATTCGGTCGTGGCACGTTACATTCAGCACACTTACATTTATCACGTTACACTTATCACGTTCCATCGATCACGGTCCATCTATCACGTTCCATCTATCACGTTCCATCTATCACGGTCCAATTTTTTATATCCGATCCGGTCTCATTTATACCATAACCCACCAGAGCTAACTACAACCTCCCATTAACAAAAGAGAATATATCAGGGTGTATATAAAAAAATACTATCCATAAATACTACTCAATTATATACTCTAAGGGTTTTCAGTAACGAAATCAACCCCCTTTTTGATGTTTTTGATCAAAGTTTCTTTAGCTAATCTAACTAATTCTTCTTCGTGAGCACTTAATTCCCCTAATGGATGAATGGTTTGAACCCCATCAACTCCTAAGGTAACTTTAGAAGAGAAGAAGTCGATACCTTCACCTTTGAATAAAGGAGAATCAACAAAAGTTGGTTCAATGATATCTCTTTCCCCGCTTAAACCATCTAATAAAGCACTGGTGAATCTAGCACCAGCTTGGGCCATAGATAAGGTAGCAGAACCAGCACCATCTTTAGCTTTAACAACTTCATCCCCACCGAATTGAATTCTGTGGATAAGAGCATCTCTGGTTTCAGTATCTAAATCTTTATAATTAGTTTGAGATAATAATGGAACAATGGTAATACCAGAGTGACCACCAACAACAGAAATCTTTTCATTGGCTGGGTTAGTACCAGAAATTTCTGAACAAAATCTTGAAGCTCTTAAAACATCTAAAGTGGTAACACCAAAGATTTTCTTTGGATTATAAACTCCTTTAGATTTATAAACTTCAGCTACAATTGGAACAGTAGAGTTAACTGGGTTAGAAATAACACAAATAGCAGCATTTGGACAATGTTCAGCACTGGCTTTAGCTAAATCTCTAACAATTGAAGCATTGGTAGCAAATAAATCATCTCTGGTCATACCAGGTTTTCTTGGAACACCAGCTGGAATAACAACAACGTCACTTCCACTTAAAGCTTGACCAATTTGTTCTGGGTTGTATCCTTGAACAGTGGAAGGAGTTGGGATATGAGAAATATCAGCACCAACCCCTGGAGCTCCTTTTAAATCGTATAAAGCCAAGTCACTGACTTTATGATTTAATTTTAATAATAATGATAATGGTTGTCCAATACCACCACCAGCACCTAAAACGGAGACTTTAAAGGCATTGACATTACTGGAAGAAAATGATCTAATAGCAGTTTTAGAAAACATTATGAAAAGATTTAATAAACAATTAGGATTCCAAAAAACTAAATAAGAATAGGAAAAAAAAAAAAGTGTTAGGATAATCTGAAAAATTTATACTAACAAAGCAGGGGTTAGGATTTCTCCATGAATGGATTTCGTCCAATAAATGCGGTTGAAGCTTTGACCAATGAGAGGCCATTCCGTTGACACCGTTTGTGAAATGAGAAAACCATTAATACTGGTGGTGCGGATGGGACGGTAATGGTAGTAAATATGGGGAGGGTATCGGGGCCATATGAATTTAATTTAGGTCCGTTAGTGTGATGGATTTTAACCCCCACGGATATATGGAATAAGGTGTATACACCAAGGTAATCTCAATAACCCACCGGTAATAGAGACGTTAACGGTCGTAGAGGGTAGAGCTGTTACTTTACTCGATCATTCAGTTACTGGATCACTTACTTTGTCTTTTAATCGAACATGCTACTTTTATAAGTAGCCACTTTTATAAGTAGCCACTATAATATCTGGTATCTGGCGACTTTTATAACTAGCCACTATAATCCTGGCGACTTTTATGGTTGGACACGACTTTTAAGAGATTTGCAGTTTTTGTAAACTGTTAAACTCATTTACCCACAAGAACAAGCCTTTATGGCCAAGTTGGTAAGGCACCTCACTAGTAATGAGGAGATCGTCAGTTCGAATCTGGCTGAAGGCATTATTTTTTGCTTTTGTTATATTATAACCATATTTGTATAATGCAAATTTTTTCAGTTATTTCATGCCTGTATACTTTTTGACTCTTTTCTTTTGACATTTTGTTTTTTTCGCATTATTGTCGGGTCGTGTAAATGCGAACCATCTATAATTAATGAGATTCTTCAGTATGTTTTAAACCATTATAGTTGATATTACCCATGGCTAACGAAAAAGAAGAACAAGAAGAATTAAACCAAATATGGTCCTTATTCAAGGACACGGATATTTCCGAAGATGTGAGGAATAAAAGACAACAAGTCACCAAAAATCTTAACGACAATGACCTCTCATCATTTCCCAGTACTTTACATGTTAGCACAGCATTTGATGAACTATTTCAATGTTTTTCTATTGGTGGTCAAGTCAAGAATCTTTATAGATATGGACAGTTATCATACTGTGAAAGACAACGAGAGAAGTTATGGTTTGCCTTATGGTATGGGAAATTCTTTGATATGAGTAAACAACAAGAAGATAATTCGACTAATGGAAAAAAGATTCAACAGTTCTATAAGTCAAGGTTATTACAGGATCAAGCAAAGGGAAGTTCAGAGGATATTTGGGAGGCGAGAAAGAAGCCATTGATCAATCCATTTAAGGAGGAAGAGGAATGAAGAGGAATGATTATAGAGATTTTGTGACCGGTACAACAATAGTAATCCCATACCAAACTCACCAAACTCACAAAACCCAACCAGTCTTCATACTTACTTGTATATAGTAGACACGATTAAATTATATATTATAGGTTAAATTGTACAATAACCACCATGGATCTATGCGGTGGATATTTTTCTTTCTAATTGCTCATTTATTAGATCTTCACTAGATTTCTTAGTAGGCACCACATTAGACACCATATCAGTCACCACATTAGATTCTATTACATAATTATACAACTCTTTTTCTCGACATCATTATCATTAGCACCTTTAGGTCTGGCATTTAAAGCACATCTAGCAGCTTCAGAAAATGCTTCATTAACCCCTCTATTTTTTTTAGCAGAACATTCTAAATATCTTAAAGCCCCAACTTTTTTAGCTATAGATAATCCTTCTTCATAACTAATTAGTCTTCTTGATTGTTGATATGGATTATTACTACCATGAGCATTATAAGGATTAAGAGAATCATCTTCATTATTCATAGGTTGTTCACCATCACTATCTTCATTACTTCTTAAATCACACTTTAATGCTACCAATACCAATTTAACTCCTTCACAATTATCAGCAATTTCCCCTACCCATCTGGTTTGAACATTTTCTAAAGAATCTGGTGAATCAATTGAAAAACATAACATTATACAGTGAGTGTCACTATATGATAATGATCTTAATCGATCAAATTCTTCTTGTCCAGCAGTATCCCATAAGGATAATTGAACTGATTGTCCATCAATGAAAATGTCATGAACGTAATTTTCAAACACTGTTGGTTCATAAACTTGAGGGAAATATCCTCTTGTGAAGACGTTTAATAATGATGTTTTCCCACAAGCACCATCTCCTAAAATGACGATTTTACGTTGGACTAAATGAGTTAGTAAACCTTGTTGTCTTTATTCATGGCTATGATCTTTCTGCTGTTACATACTAGTCTTCTGGGTACTTCCACAGATAGGCATGGTTGATGGTTGATAATACTTGTTATAAAATCACCAACAGGAGTTGATTTTTGGTGATTTTTTTCAGCCAGACGAGAAAATCAAATGCGAAAAAAACGCGACGATTTTTAAAACAATGGATTTCGTTATCTATTGAAGATTGAACTGCTATAAAGTTCCTATTTATATGCTTAAATGATGTTGATTAACCTAATGACGTTCTCTGGTATAATCTATGTTCTCTGATATAATCTATGTTCTTTGACCTAATCTATGTTCTTTGACCTAATCTATGTCCTCTGACAAATCCATGTTCTCTGACCTATCCTATACTCTTACCTAATCTCTGACCTAACATGACCCTTAACCTATAACATCCTTTTACCCTTCCTCCCTCTCTCTCTCTCTCTACTCATCAATCAAATCTTCCAAGTACATACTTGGAATAGTTCTTCTATTAGGTTTAGCATTCAAAGAATATCTAGTACCTGAATTCATATTCAAATGCTTTAAATGATCAGGAGCAGGTATAGAATCAGACCCTTGAGGTGATTGTGAATCATTCCGTAAGTGTGAGTGTGATTGTGATTGTTGAGGAGTATGGTTGGGAGTTTGGTTGGCATTAATATTATAATCACTATTATTAATGGTATTATTCATATATAAATTAGGAATAACACCTGATTGATGATTACTATCAGCAATGCTATTAGATAAATTAGTATGAGAACCCGAGAATGATAAATCTGCCATAGAACCACCGAATTGACCAGATCTAACTCGATTGTGGGTCATAACTTCAGCTGTTGGAGAAATAAACATTTTTGTTAAATCATGTTTAGATGTGGATGCCATTCCACCAGCCTCTGATTGATAAAGGGTAGAGGTGTCCCCTAATTGTGATTCACTACCATTAAATCCACTTAATCCTCCACCTAATCCTGTAACTGATTTACTTGGATGATGAGATAATAATGGTAATTTAGCAATTGATTGAGTACTTTGGGATCTTCCATGATTGAAATCTAGTAAGGTATTGGTGGTAGATGGGGATATTCCATAAGCAGTATTGTTGTTATTTTGATATTTTTCATACATTTGCTTATCATTGAATAAAGCTTTCTTAGCTAATCTGGATGCAGTTAATGAATTAATTAAATGGAATAATATAAAACTCATTAAGATGGCTCCTACAATAGCACCAACGGCTATGAATACAGTTCCATTAGGGCTTGAATCTCTTAAAATATATGGGTTAGCTGATTGTTTAGGGACTTCCATCGATGGGGTTGAGTAAGAATCTTCATCTGTTAACGTGGGCAAATGCATTTCTGATAAATCTAAATCATCTCTTTTATTGTAGACATAACTGGTGATTAATGTAGGGGCTGCTGTTAACGTTGAGCCACCATTTATTGATGGGCTTCCTGGTAATGTTAATGGCATTCTGAACAGTACTATCCGATAGGTAAGTTGACGTTATTCACGTTATTGACGTGGCAGGCGAATGATTGAATGGTTGAATCCTTCTTTGTTTTGTGAACTTGCAGAAAAAAAAAAAATTTCTGAGATCGAAAAATTAAATCCGAATTAGGAAAAATTGAAAACAACCTAAAAATAAATTTTTGAGCACAAGGGGCACAGTGGAGTCAGAGGAATTGACCTAGGAGGTAATTTACTGGGGGTAATCAGGGATTCTGTGTGTTCAGGAAGTACGACAATACAATAGAGGATATATACATTGATGGTGATATGTTTAATAAGATTATTAGGGTGCTAAGAGGAAGATGGATATTATAATGGTATGTTGGATTCATGTGCGCCTGGCGCAGGGGTACAGCCACTGGCCAGAACCCGTGAGACCTGGTTTAGGCGAATTGACAGAACGCTGGTAGTGCGGATTGCAAATACTCCCATGGGTGCAAAAAATTAATAAACTAAAACTATAAATTCAATCTATAAACTAATGAACTCATCATACAATGAATCAAATCTAAACTAATGAACTCATACAATGAATAAACCGGATTCGGGGAAATTATTCAACAATATATAATCTTCCTTCCCATGGAGATAACTCATTGTCATCCATGGAGTCCACGTTGGTATTAACCAACTTGTAATCACCATCAATTAATGTTTCAAACTTGACCAAATCATCACTAAAGTTCAAAGCCACATAAGCTTTAGCTTTTGTAGATTCATTAGATTTGACATAGGTGAATACTTTATTATTGTCATAATCCAAAATTTCAAAATCTCCATAAACAAGCAAGTCCTTGAATTGTTTTCTAATAGTTAAACATTTTCTATAAAAGTTTAAAACCGAATCAGGAGCATCAAGTTGATCAGCAACATTGATGGATTTATAATTATCATTAACTCTCATCCAAGGTTTAGCAGTAGAGAATCCTCCATAAGCACTTGAATCCCACTGTACTGGTGATCTAGCATGGTCTCTAGCTACTAAAGCAGCAGCATCTAAGAATTTTTGAACTCTAACATCAGTTTCAGGATCAGTAATATCGGGATATTCTTTGAATAATTCCTTATAAGCATTTGTACTTTCAACATCAAGGTATTCGGTGATTGGCCAAGATCTAGGTAAGTTAGTCATACCAATCTCTTGTCCTTGATAAATATATAAAGTCCCAGTTAAAGTACTTTGTAATAAAGCAATCAATTTAGCCGATTTAAAAGTGGATTCTAAAGTTTTAGTACTTCCAAACCTTGAAACTGATCTTGGTTGATCATGATTTTCAATAAATACTGTTGACCAAGCATCAGTACCTTTAATAAAATCACATTGAACTTGAATAGAATCCTTAAATTGTTGGAAATTAAATCCCTTATACTTATATTTATTCCCATGACTAGTACCTAAACTGACCAAATCAAATAAGAATAACATACTCAATTCTTTTTCTTTAGCACTAACATACTTTAAAGCATCATCTCTTGAACAATTTCCTACTTCACCAACAGTCATAGCATCATAATTAGATGTGACCTTAGCAAACATTTCTTTATGGAATTCATGAATTCTTGGTCCATTATTAACTAAGTCTCCAGGAAACTGATATTCACTATTAGGGAAAATTATTGGAGCATCTTGAAAACTTTGAACTTTAGAATAAAGCCCAGCAGTATCGACTCTAAATCCATCAATTCCTCTTTCAAACCAAAATGTCAAAGCACTATCATAAATAGCTTTTCTACATTCTTCATTCTCCCAATTGAGATCGGGTTGTCTTCTAGCAAATAATCTTAAATAATATTCTCCGGTATTTTCATCATATTCCCAAGCACTTTCTGAGAAGAATGATTGCCAATTATTAGGAGGATGTCTATTCCCCTTATCATCATATCTGGGAGGTTTCCAAATATACCAATCTCTTTTAGGATTTGTTTTAGATGATCTAGATTCCTTAAACCATTGATGGTCTGCTGAGGTATGATTAATGACTAAATCAAGTAATAATTTCATTCCTCTTTCATGAGCTCCATCGATTAATTTTTGGACATCTTCCACGGTTCCATATTTCGGATAGACTTTATTATAATCACTGATATCATATCCCATATCTTCTTGTGGAGAGTCATACATTGGTGATAACCAAATGATATCAACTCCTAAAGACTTGACATAGTCTAACTTTGAAAGAATCCCTGGTATATCCCCAATTCCATCTCCATTAGAGTCTTTATAAGAAGCAGGCCAAATTTGATAAATAGTTCCTTGTTTCCACCATTTAGGTTCGTGCATGTTGTTTTTGTTGTGTTAGTTTGTTTTCTGTTTTGTGAATAATTGATTAGAAAAAATTTGAAAAATGAGCTGATTGCATGGACCTTTTAAATAATTAATGGGTCTCTGGGTCACATCCCCCACCCCCCCTCCCCATGATCAAACCAAAACTGTGCTTATACACGTAAGTCTCTATATAGATTTGTTATAGGAGTAATCTCGGTATAATGGCCGTCGAATTGCAAGGATTTATCAGATTTAGATTTCCACCGGAGTTTGGAGAAACTTGGAAATTTTTACCCCAGATTTTTGATATTATCCCGAAACTAGAGGTGATGTTTTGCGAATTACAACCATTGAGGCGACTAAAGTTGCGACAGTGACCTGTCGCAAAAACATTATTCCAGCTAATAGTAAACACCCTTATTAACTGAATTTCTAATGAAGGACATCGACAATTACTGCTTGTATATAAGCAATAAGGGTCTGTGTGTAAATGTAGTAGAGGTCTTTGCTTGATGTAATGAAATCACAGGTCATGAGAGAATTCTTCGGTCGGAGTCTTGATTGTCTATAGAACTACTGGTTGTTTATAGAATCACTGATTGTCTGGTTTTAGGATGACTATCTTATCCTATAGCATTAATACATCTCTATTGATAATACGTTATCACTAATATCGTCGCCTATGATAGCATCGCCTATGTTAGCGTCGCCCACTGTCATTGCTATGATCGTCTCCGGGTATCACTATCGAGATCATGTCGTGAGGGGATAGTGCTTGTTGCTTGGCCATCTGTCGAGGCTAATCCTTCGAGTTATGATTGACAATGCCGATCCCTTCTGTAGTCGACACCTCTTTACGATACAAAAGTGGGGGGGGTTTTGTAAAAAGGTTGTTTACCCCAGGTTTTTCTTTCGGCATAAACCCTTCTTAATTGTACACAAATGTACTGGCTCTTATTGCGGGTATAATTAACCAGTGAAAACAGGAGCCAATGATATATTGGCTCCATAATCATTTTCTCGTATGACCATAAACAGGTTATGCAGTCTTTCCTATTAAATGACAACACCCAAAGAGAACTTTACATATATCCCCCTCTTTTGGTTGATCCAAAACCTCCTTAAACTTGATTTGTTTCAAATCTATTGATGATTGACGTCCTAAAGTATGGAGTCCTTTGTCTAGAAGGGGTATCTACCTTAGTCTTTATCCTCTATCCCTCATAAGAGGGGCTATCTCAAATCAACTTCCAACCAAAAACTATAAAAACCCTCCATTATCCAAACTCAAACATATATCATCTTTTCATCAAACCAGAAATAAAATAAAACTTCTAATAATCATGTCTGAGTTTGTTGAAGATGTTAACAATTCAAAAGAAAATATTATCTCTGATAACAAGTTGGCTAAAGGGTTCACTAGTGATTCCTTAGATCCTGATGTGGATGATTACCTTGAAAAGTTTTTAGATATTAGTGATAATGCCAAGTCTAATGATCATAAGGATAAAATTATGCCTTTAAAGGAAGGTCTTAAAACCTTTCCTAAAGCTGCTTGCTGGTCTATTGTGTTATCTACTGCTTTGGTGATGGAAGGTTATGATACAAACTTGTTGAATAGTTTGTACGCTATGCCTGCTTTTAAAGAAAGATATGGTGAAGCTGTTGACCCTAATGATCCAGACTCCGAGTATGAAATCGCTAGTAGTACTCAAATGACCTTATCTATGTGTATTTACGTAGGGGAAATCATTGGGTTAGCAATTGCTGGTATTGTAGCTGATAAAATTGGGTACAGGTACACATTGATCATGGCATTATTTTGCACCACCTGTTTCATCTTTTTGGTATTTTTTGCTCAAAACGTTGGTATGCTTATAGCTGGAGAA
>JAJMHJ010000029.1:0-84498 GCA_030583035.1 Yamadazyma taylorii | reverse complement strand
TTATGGGGGTGCTATGGGGGTGTTATGGGGGTGCTATGGGGGTGCTATGGGTGTACTATAGGGGATACCATAGGGGATACCATAGGGGATACTGTAGGGGATATACTATAGGGGATATGATTATTCTGGTATTCTGGTGTAGGGCTATGGACATATTAATGATATCTGTACTGCTGCTCTGTACTGCCGTTCTGTACTGGAGTTCCGTAGTATGGGGCCTTGCTCCTCTTCCACAGCCCCTTGTCTCTCCTTCGCTCTCTTGTTATATTTCACCCTTCCTTGCTGCAATTTTGCATCCATCTTGCTCTCGTTTCGCTATTTCACTTTTCGCTTGCGGCACGTTTTGCAATTTTGGCAGCTTTTGCAACCTTTACATTTTAAGATTGCATTATTTTTTGCGGCTGGTTGAAAGGACATAAACCTTGGTATGAGATACAACACTACTTCTTACTTTAATAAGGTATCAATCACACATACCAATCACATACATCAACTAGGTAACTCTATTGCCACATGGTCCCGTACCTCTATAATACTATAGCTCTCATAAACATGTCTCCTGATCATCTGACCAACTTCCTGAACATCTAGCTAGTTGCCAATCATTCAGTTACCAATTTCATCCAGTTGCCAATTGCATTTATATATCTTACTGTTTAAATACCATCTAGCTATCGTCTCATACCATATAATCCAAAGGGCTCCTTGATTCTTGTAGGCATCTTAAAGGCATTTTAGGATAGGCACACGACTTATCATCTCAGGTATATGAGGTACCTGAATGAAGGTGGAAGGATACACAGTACCAGGATTACCGGAACAATGTCGTACCCACTTCCCTTGACAACTACCATTTGTCATCTGGCACCTTTCGTCTGACAACTATCATCTGACACCTATCATCTGGTACATGTACACTCATCTCTAACTAGGCCAATTTGCAATCCGTGTTCCGCACTACCAGCAAAAAAATTGAGAAAATCGAGATGAGATAACCATTCTATCACCTACTAATATAAAACATATTCATAAACATATACCAATAAATAACATGGGGAAGTCCAGTAAAAGAAAGTTAGACACCAAAAGTGATAAAGAAGGGTTTAAAAAACAAGCCACCGACGAACCAAGTGATAAATCTTCCAGTAACAGTGAAGTGGAAATGGATCCTAATCTCATCGAAACTGATGGATATGGGTTTGAACATGGTGAAAAATCTCTTAAACAATATATAAAATATGATAGATTTCAATCCACCGCTAAAGATGCTGCAGCATTAGAAGATCAACCTATTAATCCATTCAACGGGAATCCATTTTCTCAACAATATTATGACATTTTATCCACCAGAAGAAACTTACCAGTCCATCAACAACGGGATGAATTTTTACAAACATTTCATAATAATCAAATTATGGTATTTGTAGGAGAGACCGGGTCGGGGAAAACCACCCAAATCCCACAATTTGTATTATTTGATGATTTGACCCATTTAAATGGTACACAAGTAGCATGTACTCAACCTAGAAGAGTTGCTGCTATGTCAGTAGCCACCAGAGTAGCAGATGAAATGGATGTTAACTTGGGAGATCAAGTTGGTTATAATATTAGATTTGAAAATAAGAGTAATGAGAACACTATTTTAAAATATATGACTGATGGGATGTTACTAAGAGAAGCTATGGAAGATCACTTATTAAGTAGATATTCTGTGGTTATATTAGATGAGGCCCATGAAAGAACTTTAGCTACCGATATTTTAATGGGATTATTAAAAACATTAATTCCTAAAAGACCAGATTTAAAAATTATTATTATGTCAGCTACTTTAGAAGCCGCCAAATTTCAAAGTTATTTTAATAATGCTCCATTATTATCAGTGCCTGGTAGAACTCATCCAGTGGAAATTTATTATACTCCAGAATATCAAAAAGATTATTTAGATGCATCAATTAGAACCGTTTTACAAATCCATGCTACAGAAGATGAAGGAGATATTTTATTATTTTTAACCGGGGAAGAAGAAATTGAAGATGCCGTTAAAAAGATTTCATTAGAAACTGATCAATTAATTAGAGAAGGACAATGTGGAGAATTAAAAATTTACCCACTTTATGGATCATTACCACCTCATCAACAACAAAAAATCTTTGAACCAGCCCCTAAATCAACTGCTAATGGTAGAGTTGGAAGAAAATGTATTGTATCAACTAATATCGCTGAAACTTCATTAACTATTGATGGAGTAGTATATGTAATTGATCCGGGGTTTTCTAAACAAAAAGTTTATAATCCAAGAATAAGAGTTGAATCATTATTAGTGTCACCAATTTCTAAAGCTAGTGCTCAACAAAGAGCTGGTAGAGCTGGTAGAACCAAACCAGGAAAATGTTTTAGATTATATACTGAAGAAGCATTTCAAAAAGAATTAATTGATCAAAGTTATCCCGAAATTTTAAGATCCAATTTAAGTTCAACGGTATTAGAATTGAAAAAATTAGGAATTGATGATTTAGTTCATTTTGATTTTATGGATCCTCCAGCTCCTGAAACCATGATGAGAGCTTTAGAAGAATTAAATTATTTGGCATGTCTTAGTGATGAAGGTGACCTTACAAGTTTAGGAAGATTAGCATCAAACTTCCCATTAGATCCAATGTTGGCGATTTTATTAATTAATTCCATCAAATTTAAATGTTCCAATGAAATTTTAACTATTGTATCATTATTATCAGTGCCAAATGTTTTTGCTAGACCTATTCAGCATAAAGCATTAGCAGATGAAATTAAAATGTCATTTTCACATCCTGATGGGGATCATTTAACCTTATTAAATGTTTATGAAGAATTCATTAATAATGGGTTAGATAATAAATGGTGTAGAGATAATTTCTTAAATTATCGATCATTAATGTCTGGTAAAAATGTTAGAAATCAATTAAAAAATTTAATGAATAAATATGATCTTGAATTGATTTCAATTGATTATAATGATAAACACTATTGGGAAAATATCAAAAGAGCTTTAGTAGCGGGATTTTTCATGCAAGTAGCTAAACGGAAATCTGGTTCTAAAAAGAATAATTATTTAACTGTTAAAGATAATCAAGATGTATTAATACACCCATCATCAGTGTTAACTTTTGATAATGAATGGGTGATTTATAATGAATTTGTATTAACATCCAAGAATTACATTAGAACCGTTACTAGTATTAATCCTAGGTGGTTAATTGAATTGGCACCTAAATATTATAATCTTGATCATTTTAGTAATGGAGATGTTAAGTTATCGTTAGAGAGAATGAGTAAGTAAGAGAGAATGAGTAAGTAATAAATGAGTTTAGTCAGAGATATGGTTGTAGATATTTACCTCTATGCATAGGGACCTGGAACCTGGATAGGGACGTGGGACGTGGAACCGGGACCTGGAACCACTTGGTGCAAACCCTCGTCCAGACCGGCATCTTATCAGGTTTCCCCTTTGAGTTAATTTATAGTTTATCGTCAAAACTGAAAAACGCGAACTCTAACAGAAATTAGACGAGGAAATTAGTCCTTTTTAAACACTTAACCTCATTGAATACGTTAGATTAACTATATCCATTCATTTTATAAGCCAAAGCAAACACAAACAAAACAACAATTATAAGTCAATATGGGGATTTTTATGTCAAAATTATTCAAAAATCGGGAAATGAGAATCTTAATGTTGGGGTTAGATAATGCTGGTAAAACCACCATATTATATAAATTAAAATTAGGGAAAACCGCCCAAACCGCCCCAACCGTTGGTTTTAACGTTGAAACAGTCAAACAGAAAAATGTTTCCTTTGCTGTATGGGATTGTGGTGGACAAGAAAGAATTAGACCTTTATGGAGACATTATTTCACCGGTACTGATGCATTAATTTATGTGGTAGATTCAAGTGATATAGAAAGATTAGAAGAAAGTAAAAAAGAATTATTAAGAGTTATTAGTGATAAAGAATTGAGTGAATGTTTATTGATTGTATTGGCCAATAAACAAGATGTTCCAAATGCTATTAAACCAAAAGAATTGATTGATAGATTTGATTTAAATAATTTACCAGGAAATCATATTTGGTCAGTTATTCCAACCATTGCAATTAATGGGACTGGTTTAGTTGAAACTTTGAACTGGATTTCAAATAATAGTAAGTAGATGAATGTAAGATAATTGAATGAAGAGAATTGAATGAAGAGAATTGGATGAAGAGAAGTGAATGAAGAGAATTGAATGAAGAGAATTGAATGAAGAGAATTGAATGAAGAGAATTGAATGAAGAGAATTGAATGAAGAGAATTGAATGAAGAGAATTAGAATTGAAGACACGCACACACACATATATATATATATGAATAGTCAGAGTCTTACTTACCTGCTACACTTACCTCTCCGTTGTCTTCCCCATAATAAGCTTTCTCAGCCATTCCACAAAATAACCCGGTTTCTACCACCCCAATTAATGCCTTAATTTGATTATGTAAATTAACTGGATCTTCAATAGCACCAAAATCTGCATCTATCAAGAAATTATTATTATCAGTAATAACCGGACCAGCTTTAGCACCACCACCACCTCTTAAAATGATATTTTTGGCTCCTAATTTGTTCAATTCTTGTGTCACTTTAACATAACTATTAGGTACTACTTCAATTGGTACTCCTTTTGTCCAATTAGTTCCCAAGAATTTTGGTGATTTTTTACGATAATCAGCCACCACAATGAATTTTTTACTACAACTAGCAATCAATTTTTCTTGAAACAAACAAGCACCTCCCCCTTTAATTAAATTTAATTGATAATCAAATTCATCAGCCCCATCAAAAGCAATATCTAAATTAGGATACTGTTCAATAGTTCCTAAGGTTAATCCATTATCAATGATTAATTGAGTACTCTGAAACCCGGTAGGGATACAAATGAATTCGTTTTTATTGGATAATTGCCCAATTCTTTCTGCTACGTAAACTACAGTCAGACCAGATCCAATTCCAATAAATTTTGCATCTGGGGGGAAATTTTCATCAACGGCTTTATAAGCAGCCAATTTCTTAGCGTTTTCAATTAAACTCATGTTATGAAGGTGTTTATGGAAATAATGATAATTTAAAACGCCTCTAGTGAATAGGGAACTATGTTTGTAACTATGTTTAAGGGAGTTGAATAATATCATATATATGATATTTGAGGATTGAAATCATGATTATTGTCAACCATGCTGGGTGTGTATATATAATTGGTATCAGCACGATTATATGAGACTAGCCAGTAGGGTTTACCTAGTACATAGTACATAGTACATACAATATATAGTACACAACATATACCCATAGTACATAGTATCCACTGAGTTCATAGTTCTATAGCATGTAGAGGTATAGGCCATAGCATACCACAGACCCTGGTACCTACCACAGACCCTGGCACCTACCACTACCTTTTCACTCTCAGGTGTTTAGTCACTAGTAGCCATTCTAGCTGATAGTCATAATGGCCGAGAATTGAAAAATTATGATGTAATCGATAATACGAGATTAAACATGTATGGCCAGATAGGGGCTAGTAGATATTAAGTGTATACAGTATTGGAAGCTCGGATGTGGCGGGGGACAACGAGTAGAGAGGAGATTGGATAAGGCCTGGATTGTATGAGGCCTGGATTGTATGGGCCCTGGATTGTATGAGGCCTAGATTAGTATGAGGCCTGGATTAGTATGAGGCCTGGATGAGTTTGAATAAAACCCAGATGTACAAGAAATGGTTGATTGGTGGTAAACAAGGATTGTAGAGAACACTTACCAGTTAAAGAAATGGGTCGATGAACGGGGACTGGCCAAGGACCATTGGATTCTCTGGTATACGTTTCCAATAATAAAACCTACCTAAACCGAATACTAGACGTCTACATCGGTCTACCAGACTTGACCCGATGTTGCAGCTGCAGCGACTGCAGCGACTGCAACAAATGGTAGGAAAATCTTAGTTAAGCATTTCTCATTTATTGCGAAATAACAGTCACGTCATCACGTGCCATCATTACAACTGCTGTTGCAAACACTATACTTACTGGTAAATCTTTTGTAAATTCCTCTAGTTTTACACATTAAACCATATACTCAACTATGTTATATCCTTATACCACCTTGTAATACACTCTAGTTCATATATATCATTCATTATATCATTATATATTAATATCTATTTAACCATAATTGAGGGTCATTATGGGTGAAAGGATTTATTTTCTGGGTCGCACCCAACTGGTTTTCGAGATCAACATCCTTACACCCACCAAAATCTCATTTTCTCTGAAGTTTTTTTTTTCTCATTCGTGAAGGTTGAAAAATTTTTTTTTTTCTTTTATAAAGAACTTTTGATTAACACTTTTTTTTTTACGTTTCAAAAGAAAATACCTTTAGTAACATAACTGTAGAAGATGTCTGCTGCTAATAAAATTTTATCCGAAAAACCAAGTGAATTAGAATTACAAGTAGCTCAAGCTTTCATTGACTTAGAAGCTCAACCAGACTTAAAAGCTGACTTAAGACCATTACAATTCAAAGCCATCAAAGAAGTTGATGTCCAAGGAGGTAAAAAAGCTTTAGCTGTTTTTGTCCCACCACCATCCTTAACTGCTTACAAAAAAGTCCAAACTAGATTAACTAGAGAATTAGAAAAGAAATTCCCAGACAGACATGTTGTATTTTTAGCTGAAAGAAGAATTTTACCAAAACCAGCTAGAGGATCTAAACAAAATCAAAAAAGACCAAGATCTAGAACTTTAACTGCTGTTCATGATCAACTCTTAGAAGATTTAGTCTTCCCAACTGAAATCATTGGTAAAAGAGTTAGATACTTAGTTGGTGGTAACAAGATCCATAAAGTTTTATTAGATTCTAAAGATTCCACTGCTGTAGATTATAAATTAGAATCTTTCCAACACTTATATGCTAAATTAACTGGTAAACAAGTGGTTTTTGAAATCCCAGGTGAAAACTAAATGATTGCAAAATAAAATGAATGAGAATAATAAAATTTAATCATCACACCACCCATCCTTACCTCGTCAAGTTTTTATATATATATGTATAATTTTTCTTTTGAACCTTTTTATGTTAGTGTGAAAAGGGACTCAGATCTTGGGTATATGTATATCTACGTATATATAATATCTTCATAATAAAATATAGTGAACAAACAAAAAAGAAAACAGTAAAAAGAAATGATGTATAATAATTGAAAGAGTTTTTTTAACACTAAATCTTTTTTATATAGCTTGTAGGAAATAATCCTTTTTGACCATTGATCTCTCCTTCTGTCCACCCACTACCGTCAGTATCTTCTTGTATTAGAACAATTTTATCCCCACTATGAATGGTAATTTCATCATCACCATCTGCTTGGTAGTCATATAAGGCTTGTACATATTGAACTCTTCTAGCACCTCTTTTTGGGGCTACTTGAGGACCTTTCCGTTTCCCATCGTCAGTAGCACCACCACCACCACCGCCTCCTCCATTGGAGCTAGTGGTAACAGATATATAAGATGTGGGCACTAATCCTTGTTTCCCATTATTATCAATCATAGTCCAGCCAGATCCATCATCTTGGTCAATTATATTAAAAGTATCCCCAACAGCCATTGATGCTTCATCATCTCCAGTTGCTTCATATGGATATAAACATTTCCCTATAGGTTTATCACTACTAATAGATCCCGATGATGATGCATTAGATTTCCCTCGATTTCTTCTTAAATTAAATAATCCATTAGATGATCCTAATGATTTATGACTAGTGGTTGACTTTACTGTATGTAATGATTGAACATCTGATCCATTACCATTCATCAGTTGTTGTTGTGGTTCTTTACCTTTCCGAGATTTAAATAATCCAAACTTGGATTTCTTAACTTTAACTTGTTCTTGATATGATAAATCTTTATCACCAGCGAAATTTTGAATTAATTCAATTATAACTTCATTTTTAACTCTATTAGTATCTTCTCTCATAAATTTTAATAAACTAGATAATACTGACAGAAATTTGCCATCAAATTTCAAGGTAATAGTATCATTACTAATTTCTTGTTGTCTAGCATTAATATGTTCTTCCAAGGTTTGTTTTATATCTAAACATTCAGATTCTAATTGATTATATTCAATAGAACATTTATTTAACACTCGTTTTAATTCAGTTAATTCGGGTTCTTTAGTTATTAAACTTTCGTCATCATGCCAAATAGAACTTGGAATAAAATAAAAATCTTGTGGTTCTTTCCAATCCATTAAATTATGTTTAATAAACATGGCAATATCTAATTTAGGATTATTTTCATTAATAGTAGAATCGATAGCTGAAAGCTTTTCTTTAACTCGATCATTGGAATTTCTTTCAATTATATTGGCATTTTTTAGAATCTTATTAAGTAATTGAACTCTTGATTCATTTAATTCTTGAAAATAATCTAAAATTTCCGGTAAATCTTGATAATAATATTTATCTTTTAATCGATTAGCCATATTAATTTTCATTAAATATTCATTTTTACCAATGTTCATTTCAACTTCTTTTTCTTCTAATTTCCGTTGATATTTATCATTGGATGATTTTTCAGTTTTTTGTCTAGCTGATTCTGTATTTGAACATAAGGAATCATAATGTTTTTTACTTTTATTAACTTCTTCTTCAACTTTATGTTTTTCATCCATTAAATATTCATGGATGGTTTCAATATTTTTACATAATTTCCCAGATTTCCCCTTTAATGTCATTAAATTCTCTCCGATTTTATTAGAAAATTCTTTACTTAAATGATTTCTTTCATCAGCAATACTTTCGGTTTGAGTTAATACATCATTCCATAATACCAAAGAAGCACTTTCTAATGATCCTGGAGTAATTTGTGGATCATCCCCCACCGATAAACTAGCAGATACTTTAGCCTTTTTATCAAATTGTTTCTTACACAATTCTTTCAATTTACTAGCGTATTCTCGTTCAATCACACTTCGTTCTCGATAAAATTCATCAATATCTCCTATCCAATTGATTCCATTATTGATCCATTTGTCGGTGTTTTTATAGGAATCTTTTAACTCGTTTCCAATAGAAATCGTATCAAGTGACATGGGAGTGGTTAAATAACGTGTGTGATTACAAGACTGTCTGATTAACGGGTGTGCAGATAGGGGTATCAAGTCGGTTTTACTATGCAAATGAAACCCTATAAAGATGAGCGAATTCCAGTTCTTTTCTATTAATGGACCAGTTCTCTTATACTTCTATACCCAAATACTTGGCTATTAGCTTCAAATGTTTGGTTTTCGATATCAATTCCTCAAATCAATCGAGTTGTTTGAATTGTCAATTGGTTCTGTAACACCGAAATATCAACTCTCAATGGAAATCAGATCCATTCCAGTGCGCGCGATTACACCCGCATTGGTGACCCATTATCATTAACTAAAATACTCATTGATAAAAGAATATTAGAGACGGCAAAGCAAAAGCATTATCTGTCCATAGATAAACCCTCATATAAGCTATATCAGCCAAATAATAACCCACCGGTCCATCAATTGTTGCTCCAAAATCAAGCAATCCCCATACAAATTGGAATTAAGGTCTTATTATTATCAAAGTGAAGGGGAACTTTATTAGAACCGCATCAGCGTATTTAGCCAGGCCATTCAAGTCCAAATTGGTATTTAAGAACTCTGGAGTCAAAGTCTTGACCAATATCTATAAGGATTATAAGTCACTTAAAGTACGGTATCCATTTAATCGTAAGGAGTATTTAGCGACCAAGTATCAATTAAGATTGATTAAACGTCATGGGAATATGATTAAACAAGGCCTGGGACAACAACAACAACAGCCTTCATACCCAGATCGAAGAGATAGAAGAACGTCAAATTCCAGTTCAAAATCAGGTACAAGTTCCAGTTCAAGTTCAAGTTCGAGTTCAAGTTCTGATAATGAAGAGCATGAAGTAGATAATCAATTAGAACCTCAACAATCCAGACGACAACGATTATTTGGATTAGCAAGAACTGCTAGAGATGTTTATATTCCCAAGATTTCTGGATCAGTGTCCCAAATTGCTTCCGGCAGAGCATTTACTGCTGATAAGTATGATGAACAAGGACAAATAAAAATTCCACGGGATGCCACCATTACATTATTCCCTACTTACACTCGACAAACAGATGATGGGAAATATCATGTTGATATTGGTGGATGGTTATCATGTCCTGGATTAATGACCAGAAAGAATAGATTGATATTTTCATTAGTTAAACAAATCATTAAATACGATTCTAATCAATCTCAACAAGATCATGCCATAAATAATTTGGAAAGTGAATCTTTAACACCTGATATGTTTAATGATAGTGTTTCCGATGCTGATTCAATTGCATCAGGGAATTCTGGAACTGGATCTACCCAATCATCTGTTAATTCAATCGAGGGTGGGAATTTAACCTCTCATGATGCTACATTAAAAGAACGATTAAGTTATTTCATTGCTCGATTTATTGCCAATGCTGAACTAACTGTTGTGGTTGGAAGTGAAGAAGCATTACCAACTGATCAATTGGTTTCAAATGATTTTTTCACAGATGGAAATGGTTGTTTTAATAAATGTATAACCGTTGATTATAAACCTTCGGTGGTTCAAGTAACTGCTAAGAGAGATGATACTATTTTTGTATGTGAACCAATTTATTTAGTTCCTAGTGATGGAGTAGCTATTATTAGTGATATTGATGATACTATAAAATTAACTGGAGTAATTGGTGATAAACGAGAACTTCTAACCAGTTTATTATTGAAAGATGTTAATAATTGGAAAATTCCTCCAATGGTTGAATGGTATACTAAATTATTATCGCATAAAGTTACGTTTCATTATGTATCAAATTCACCCCTTCAATTACTTCCAACGATTTTAAAATATTTTAATACAGTAGGGTTACCTTTTGGGTCATTACATTTAAAACAATATACTGGAAATATCCTATCATCATTAATGGAACCATCATCATCAAGAAAAAGAACAATTTTAAATAAAATTGCTAATGATTTCCCCAAGAAAAAATTCATTTGTATTGGAGATTCAGGAGAATATGATTTTGAGTCATATATTGAATTAGCTAAAAATCATCCTGATCAAGTATTAGCCATCTATATTCGATATATCCCTAATTCATTATCAGATGTTGATGATATGAAAGTATTTGATGAATTAAATCGAATTTTACTGTCAAGAAAAGTTAAACCTTTGACCTCTCCCAAAAAGGAGAATAATGAATCTGATGGTTCTCATAAACCGGAAGATATAGATGATTTAATTGATTTATCAGATACTCCAGTAGCATTTCCTTCAAGCCCTACTCTTCCTAATGATAAAGAGGCAGAAAGGAGATCATCAAGATTACCCCCAATGGTTCCTAGAAAACCTTCTATGTTAAAAGGAACTCAATTGAAAAAACCACCAGCATTACCAAGTCGCAATAAACTTCATAAACCTTATACTGACACTGATTTATTGAATGAACATCCACCAAGTATGCCTCAAAGACCTCATGCCACTACTCAAATGAATTTACAAAATCCTAGTAAGCAAGAATTATTAGATAATTTAACAAATATTTATTATAGTCATCATTTTGAAGATTTAGAGGATGTTGATGAAAGAGGAGCTGAATGGATACGAAGAGTCATGATATGTACTAAGGCATTAGAACATACTGATACAAAAGTGAGGTTTTTCCATGATGAGAAGGATAATTTATATGATACTAGTTATCAGGTATTAAAGGATGTGCTAAAGAACACCCTGATTTAGGGTGAGTTCTGAGTGAATCCTGGAGTGAATTCTTGTTTATCCTGTCACATTTATTGAGTTACTGAGATGTAATTATATAATGACTACATAAATATACAAGTAACCTTGGTAACAGAAGATGAGCAAAATATTATACAGATGATCGTTAAAATGAGGAGGATGTGAATGTTAAAGATGTGAATGATGAGGATGTAAATGTAAATGGGGATGTAAATGAAGATATGTTAAAGATATGAATGTTAAAGATATGATGTGGTCATTAAGCATTTATTTCAACCTTACTGTTGATTTGACCATTTGTTGATTCATCATTCTCTATAGAAGTTTCGGATGTCTCACGTGAATTAGTATCAGAATCTTTACTATCACTATCATCATTTGGGATTTGTGTTGGTTCTGATGGTTGTGCTGATGCTGATTGTTGTACTGATTCCGGTTGATCAAATCTTATATTCCCATCACCATAATCTTTAATATCAGAATCTTCATCTGGTAATGCCTTCTTAAATACCGATAAATCCATCTCATCTTTATTATCCTCTTCTGTATAATATTTATCAGAAAACATTTCCAATATAACGTCTCTACCAGTCTTCTTTTTGGTCTTGTCAGACTTCTCTTTTTCGACTTTTTTATCATCCTTCTTCTTTTTCCATTCATTAAATGAATCCATTGTTATAGGAGTGAAGTTAGATTTATTCAATTTACCTCTTTCAAGTTCAATGAATTCTTCCAAAGTGATTTTTGGTTCATTTTCAGCTGCCAATTTTTCTAGTTTCTTTTGTTCTTTAGTCTTTAAAACAAATCCTGGTGGTAAGGAATGTCTATATTTACATTCATTACCTCCATTAGGACAAACCCAAAACCATCCATATTTCCCATTTTCAACGGCTTCAATAAAATATTTACAGACTTTATCAGTAGTAGTTTTAGGATTACCATGTTTTGATAAAATAACCTTTCTTAATTTCTCTTCATCCCATTGATCCATAGTATCTGCTTCCTTTTCGGCTCTAGCATCAGTATATAAATCTTTCTTAAGATCTTTTCTACCGATATTAACATCATGAGAAAATTTACATTTAGGACCTTTTGTACAAACTCCCTTTTTAAAATATTCACACAATACTGATTTTGGATCCACACCAAATGGGACTTTTTGAGGTTGAAGCCCATATAATTTGGCAGTTTCAAGTTTGGCTTGTTCACTGGCTTTCTTTTCTTCAGCTCTTCTTTTAGCATCAGCTTCTTTCTTTTTAGCTAATCCACCATCAGCACCAGCTTTAATTTGATCGATTTGTCCTTGAACTTTTTTGGATTTGTTTTTGTTTTTCATCCCGAAGGTTTTGTCCTCGGCGGACTTGGCCTTAGCCTTAGCCTTATTTTTATCCGAAGGTTTAGGTTGTTGTTGTTTCTTTCCTGCCATACTGGAGAAGAAATATGTTAGTAGAGTATATTGTATTGTGCTCTTAACGTTGCTCCATAAAAAAAAATTTTTTTTGGTTCGAGAAATTCACGTGACCGATGGAATGGGTTAGACACAGAAGGGATAGAGAAGAAACTGAGACTAATGAGAGACTGATGAGAGAGACTGATGAGAGTGATTAGACCAGAGACTGACCAGACTAGAGACTGACCAGACTAGAGACTGATGAGAGAGACTGATGAGAGAGACTGGTGAGACTAAAGAGACAGATAAGTAACACTCTACAGGCACTCGACTCTTATTGTACTATATATTATCCTCTGATACTGTTCTCCTATCCTACTTCATCTTTTGTGAATTTCGTTTCTTTTCCTTTGTCTTTGCTATATTTGTAGCAGCAGTTGACCCCGGCAGACTTAATAGACTATTCGAAACTACCCCAGAGTCACCGTCAAGATTCATATTAGGAGATGAATATTTCACTTGCTTTTTAGTTCTCTTTTTATTTGATCCCAAGAAACTATCCAACATTGTAGGAGCATTATTGGCAGTGGTTGCGTTAAAGCTGGGGTTGGAATTTGTGTTGATATTTGAATTCGTGTTGAAGTTTGTATTGGTGTTTGTATTGGTGTTGGCATTAGTATTGGTGTTCATATTTGTATTGCCGATAATATTACTAGCACCATCTTGTGGAGATGTTGGATTAGATTCGGATAAATATTGTTGAGAAGACTTCAAATTATTAGAAGGACTCGAAATGTTAGCCCCGGGATGTGCCTCAAATGTCGGTGATGATGAAGTTATAGGGGTACTATAATTATCTCTTTGTTGTTTTAAATTAGTCTTATTACTTCTGAAAGGAATATATGATCTTTTAGGATTAATAGCCGAAGGATTATTATTACTATTATTATAAGAAGGATTCCCTATTGAATCGGCCAAACTATTTTTAAATGAACTATTAGATTGAGTTCTAGCTAAACTTCTGTTTAATATAACCGAAGCCTTTTTATCATAAACAAAAGGTGCTGAATCTAAAGGAGCAATTGACTCACTAGTATTACTGATTCTAGTATCAATAGATGCACTGTGAATATGATGAGATGGGCCATTACCATTACGACGACCAGCTACAGTAGCAGAAGTGGCTGCTAATAATGCATTATTATTAATTGGTGTGTTATCATTTTCTTTAGTGAAAAATGAATCAAAATCATCTAATGCTGCCCACATATGACTTAATGAAGCAGCTTCACGATCCTCCATTGCTGATACATTATCACCACTTGGGGCCACATAATAATCTTCTCTATGGAAATGAATTTCATCATTTCCTGGTTCAAGTTCTTCTTCATCTTCAACTTTAGTGGCTGATGATGTACATGATGAAAATACCGCATGAACATTATTCCTAGTACTGGAAGCAGTTACTGCTGGCATAGGAATTGACCATCCACTATCATCTGGTATACCAAATAATGTAGCAGTTTTTTCATATTCTTTCTTCATTGATGAATTTCCTAAACTCATTCTTAATACATCTTTATCTAATTGTGATCCTGATATACTTACAGCTTCATCTAAAACTTCTAATGCCGGTTCGGCATAATCGGTTAATAATAATCTTAATAATGGAGATATTAAATCGGCACCAACTCCAACAAATTCTTCTCTTTGTAAATCAACTAATGGGAAAACATATTTTAAAATACTTAAGGTTTCTAATTTAATCCATTTAGTTTTATTAGATAAAAACCCAAGTAATAATACTAAAGTTTGAGCTTCATATTCTGGGAAGAAGACATTTCTTATACTAGTAATAGTTTGGACTAAAAAATCTTTCTTTGATCTAAATCGATTTTTACTTAAAGATACAAAGATTTTAGATAATGAAACTTTACCAGATTGAGCACTCATAGAACTTAATACCATAGCAGAATTTTCAACTTCTTTATTAATAATCTTCAAATCTAATGCATGTAAAAATCTTGGTAAATTAGCAATTATGGTCATTAACAATCTCGAATCACCAGTACCAATGATTTCACTATCTTGTAAAGTATTCAATTTATCTAAGAATCTAATGGTTTGATCATATGAGCTAGCTGATCTTAATCCAACCATTACTACTTGTTGTAATCCTTCAAATCTACCTTCCCATTTAGGAGGGAATGTTGAAATTAAACATGAAACCGTTTCCAGTGAATCTAAATCAATTTTTGATACAAATTTTGACATGGCTGATAAAACTTCAATAAATTCTTGTTCATGAATGGTACTTAAACATGCTACTCCAGACCAAAATAATTGAGGGAAATCAATCAATTTTTCTGAATCTAATTCAGCAGTAATGGCATTTAAAGTCATAAGAATTTGCATGGCAAATCCTTGAATATCAGGAGTTTCATCTGAAATCGTATTTGATAATCTATGTAACATATCTTTTAACATAGGTTGATCTAAAAATGATAATAATGATCTAAAGATTTGAAATGATCTACATGCAATATGTCTCACTGCACAAGTAGTAGCCCAATTTAATGCTACTCTACTCCATTCTTCTTGTAAGTTATTCACTATAGGAGTTAAAATTTCTAAATTATTTCTAACCAATAAATCCATATTTTTAGGAGTTCTAGCTCCCTTTTTATCATTATTAAGATCATCATATACCCACAAAAATTTAAAATGATCCTTATTAGTTAATTTATTAATGGCCATTTCAGTTTTAGGATCAGTTAGGGCTAAACAATGTAAAATATGACATAATAATGTGGTAGCAGACTCTTGAACTATAGGAACATAATGATCTAACAATGAAAAACTTATATGTAATAATAATGGTAAATGATTTATCATTCGATCATTATGAGAAGTAAATAAATCCACCAAAAAAATCAATGAAATTTGTCCAAGGGAAAAGGCAGTGTCCTTTTCATTATAAGGAATTAATTCCCATAAATTAGCAATATAAGGGAATTCTTTCATGTTTTGAAATGAATTAGTAACTGAATGAGGTCTTGGTGGTACCATAGATTTAGGTTGTAAATTATCAATTAACTTATCTACCATCACATTAATATCTGGTTGTGAAAAACTTAAATAATCAATGATTTGTCTAGCATATCCAACAAAGCCAGCATTTTTCCGTTCTAATGAATTAGAAATAATATATTCAACAATCTTATCAAAATTAGTAGGTTTACTACCAAGAGCTACCCATAAAGCTTCAACTTCATTCAGAATCAATGAACTAAATTTAACAGTGATTTCAAATAAATTATTTAATACCATAATTGATGCTGGTGTAAGATCATTAATAGTTTTCCCCAATTTCGAATCAGATTCAATTTTTTCTTGTGAAGGATCATTTTCTTCACCACCTGGTATTACTTTATATGTCAAATCAATTGTTTGAACCCAAGGTAAAATACATGATAAAATATCTCTTCTAGTATTATTATCAACCACATTAAAGCACATTGTTAAATAACTAATATGCTCAAAGGCATTTTCAGGATGTAAGGATGCTAAATGAACAGAAATCTCAAATAAAGCTTTCTTATAAACCACTTTATTTTCACTATTGACACTTTCAGAAAACCTATTAACTGAAGTTGAATCAAAAAATTTCAATTCTAAAAATCTTAACAATTTCATTGAATGATTTCTAATAGAAAAATTGTCATCACCAATTAAAAAAGTTGCTAAACAAAATAAATCTCCTGGAAGTTCATTGAATTGTTTAGTATTCATTAAAAAATTCACAAAAGTTATATAATAACTTTCGGTGGTCTTTGAAGATCCTTGTGAAGTATAACATTGTTTTAAAACTTCATCATAAATTTCATGATTATCAGGATTTAACCTTAAAATATTATTTAAAGCTCTTTTACCAATCTCATGAATACTATCTAAATCTGACGATAAAAGTGATTTAATCCATTTCATTAATAATGCAACATCAAATGACATAACTGCAACGTTTCCTGGAATATCTATCATTTGAGTAATACTACCAGAACAAATAGTTGCCATACAACTTAAAGTAGCAAACTGTAGTTGTTTCTTTTCAACTTCTAATATAGCAGCAGCTGATGTCATATCTTTTGTATGACTCAGTCCATATTTTTTAAACATATTATTATATCGTTCCTCAGTTAAATCACTGGATTCACCATGTCCACACCATTCTTTTAAATAATTAAAACATCCAATCCTAGCTTCAAATGGTAACCATCTATTCAAATCAGATTTACTTTCTAATCCAATAAAGACATTTTCCAAGAAAATACAAAAATATCTTCTTAATTTTTGAAAATCAACATCAATTTGAATATGATGTAAGGAAAGAAAACTTTTGGCACTTTTAATGATTGATACCAAGTTAGCAATTATCCAATCATCTTTATAGATTAAACTATTAGATCCAAACCTGGTAGTCACTTTACTTAAAATGTGAATGATTTGGATTCTCAATCTATCTTCTCCTTGATCTCTCTTTTTTAAATGTTCATCCCATTCATTTAATGGTTGTTGAACGTTTTCTAAAAATGTCTTTAAAATATTAATATTAATACAACTTAAACCTGATATAACTGCATCTTTAACCATTCCTTGTTGAGATTTAAGAAATGGTAAAACCATTCTAAAAATCGATTTAGCACTAGTAATCTTTTGATGTTGAATAAACATTTGTAACGATCTTTTCCTTCCATGAGTTGGTTGAGTTGGAAATGAAATTTTTTGTTCATTGGTTGAGGTTAAAGAACAACAGGCAAAAATTAAATATAATCTCCATTGATCAACTAATACTTCAGGAGCTATTCCATTTGATGGTCTAGAAAATAATGATGAAGTATAATTCTTATAACTTTCAGAAAAGTCAAATACATGTTCATGCATTTGCACTAATCTCACACACATGATAGATCTACAAATAGCTACTGGCATTGGACATTTCTCAAAGAAAATATCCAATAATTTGGGATACAATCTAAACCATAAAGTAGAATCAATTCCATAATCTGATTCAGCTAATCTAATAAGAATTGATTTTTTAAACTTTAATTTTGATACTCGATTTCTTTCTGGTCCACTGAGTTCCAGTTTCACTGGTTTTATTAATTCTAAGAAATCACAAGACTCTAAAACATGAATTAATCTAGTACCAACATCAGCAGCAAATTTAGATGATGATCTTGAATGATTTTTCATATCTACTGATTTATTAGAATTTTCTGGTGTTAATGATGTTGATGATTTCCCATTAGTATCAGTAACGTTATAAATTTCTTGATCAAATTGATCTACTAATTTAAGAATTGAAATTCCATAACATCTAATTTTAGCATCTTGAGAACAAAGAAAGAATAATCCATTACCTTCAATTTCTTCAATAACAGTAATAATAGTTTTCCATTCAAGCTCATCTCCAGTCTTCATTTTAGCTTGATTACTATCCACTCCTAAATCATCAGTTTTATAATTAATTTGATATAAATCATTCAATACATCTTTACTCATTAAATGATCATCATCATCAGTCATTGGATGAACAAAATTATTAGTTTGTTTAGCTTCATTTAATTTTTTAAATTGTTTCAACCAACAGGTTAATAATTCCACATATAATTTTAATAATCGATGAAATTCATTTGAATTAAGATAATCTGAATCATAATTAGGATTTGGTTTATCAGAAAATTGAAAGGCAAACTTAGCAAAGATTGTCATTAAACTACTAGGATTTTTTCTAGAAGCTAATTTTTTTAAAGCAATAATAGAACTATTAGCAATTCTAAAATTAGAATTAATTGAATTACGAATCAAAATCTCTACGATTGATTTAAATGGAATTCCTGATCCAGATACTTTTTCATGAGCTAATGGGACCATTGTCCAAGGAACTGTATCAATCAAAGCAGCAAATAATTCAATATGTAAATTTTTTGATACTTGATAAGAAAAATCAATCCCAAAATGGAAAGCAGAAAATGGTGATTGAGATTTCCCAAATGTTGAAGATAATGGAGTAGATTGATTATTACTAGTATCTTTACCTAAAACATCACTACCATATTGAGCATCTAAAAGCTTTAATAAGGTTGCAAATGCTTTACAAATTTCTTCATGAATTAAAGCATTATCAGAATTTCTGGCCATGAATTGAAATTCATGAAAGTCAATCTTATTATTACCATCAAGTTTCTTTGAGCTATGTCGACAAATTCCTTTAATCTTTTTATTAAGAACTTCATCAGTAGGGAATTCAGGTTTTACTACCAATTCATAATCTTCTAAAATTGAAAGATAACTTTTAACCAATAAAATCATTTTTTCGGCTTGTAAACTTTCAAGTGAAGTTCCATTAAAACTTAACTTGATTAATTTAACAATGACATTATCTAAAGCATAATTTAAATGTTTATACCCAACGATTCTTATCAATTCAACTAATGAATTTATCAAATAAATATCGGATGTTAACCATTGATTTTTTTTATTGGTAGCAGCATTATTGAAAAATAATAATTGAAATAAACTATCAAGTCTTTTGATGGTATTATTCAAAGTGTCAGTTAATCTAAACATATAAACCCATACCAATCTAGTAGTACATACGATGAATGTAGTTTTATCTTCCACGTCAGTTTTAGGTTTTAATTTAGAAAAATTATCTTCAATAACTTCAAACCAAATTGGTTGGAATAATTCCTTACGAGACACTGATAAACTAGCCGTAACTAAATTAATAGAACAATCCCAAATATTTGAAATATCTCCAGAAATGGCTGTAGCTGATGATCCATTTGGGGATAAATTTATTAAATTAGTCTTTTCAGTATTAGGACTATTGGCAATGGCTTTGTTAATTCTATTCCATATAAAATAACCTTTATTAAAAATCTTTTCAATTGCTGATGACCAGGTAGGGTGATTAGTTTCAGCCGTTAAAATATTGGCTAATGGTAATAATAAATTACTTAAAACTTCACAATAAGCTAAAATTATTGATTCATTTTGAGCTTTATAAAAAAATTTCCCCACTGATTCAATGAATTCTGCAGTTTCTTCAAAAACTTCTAATGGATAATTGGTTAATTTCAAATATCTCATCCCATGGATTAATAAATGTAATCGTGGTTCATCTTCTTGATTTACATCCACTGGAACTTTTTCTAAATCGGCAATAAATCGATCACTAACACTTAAAAATCGTTTTTCAGACATATATCCTAATAATTCCGCAAATAAATTCCAATTGGCTGATCTTAATAATGATTCACTGGTACTAATAGGGTCAGTGGTTTTCAATTGTGTATAAACAATTTCTTCTAGTTTCCCTCCTAAATCATCTCCCATTACATCAAAAGATGTTTGCCTAACCACTTCAATTAATACTCTACACAAGATATAAATTGAAGCTAATGATTTTCGTTCTGCTTGAATAGCAGTTTCTCTTGCTTGATTGAATCGATCATCATAATAGGCTTTTTGTTTATAAAAATCTCCTTCAGTAGATTTATCTTCTTCATTATTACCATTAGGTTGATTTACATTAACTGAAGATGTTGAAACATTTCGGCGATGATCTTTAGCTCCTAATCTTGAGAAACTTTTACTTCTCATTAAACTTAAACTTCTCTTTGATTTGGTTCCATTATTACCAATATTATTCTTATTGATTCCTGGACTACTAGGAGAAAATTGACTCAATTTTGAAAGATTAGATTTGGCTGTTAAAACAATTCTTTCTACTTCAGCTGCTGCCATTGAAGCCACTTCACTTTTAGATTTTCTCCAAAACATTACTGAATCAATAATAGGTTTTGGTTTCTTTCTAGCAATATATCCTAATGATGATATGATTTTATCGAATTGATCATCACCATTACCTTCTGCTAATAACTCAATAACTTGTGGTTCTTCTTGAAGAGAATATTCAAGACATAAATTTAATTTTCGTTCAGCATGACGAACAAATTGAGTAAAGACAATATGTAAAGTATATTCAGCAGGTGATTTCAAATCGGTAGCTAAACCTTTCCGCATAGATAAAAACTCTTCACCGTTAGATAATGTTAATCTTTTACCAGAAGTAGACGATGCAGGAGGTGGTAATTGAGGTGAAGGTTCAGTATTATGATCTCGAGCATAATGACGGTTGGTCATCATTGACAATGGTGATGCAAATTGTTGAGAGACATCATGAGGTGATGATATGATATCATGGACCATATCATCATGTTCATCGTGGTCTTGATCACTATCAATGTTATCATCTACTTGAGTGATATGATCAATATGTAAAGGATTTTGATCGTGTGTTTGTCCATATGTATGGTCAGGTTCCTGTTCTTGTTCATTCCCTTGTTCGAGTCCTTCTTCTTGCTCTTGGCTATTTAAATGGATATATTGAGGGTTTTCTCGTATTTTAGGGGGATCTTGTAATTTAAACTTGACCGTGTCATCGTTTATATCTCGATCCAAAGACCCCTGATGCATATGTAATTCTTTTGCGGTGTTTAATTCAACGGTTTGAGGATTCATGTCATAGGAATTTTCAGTTATAGGGAGTGATACTTTTGAGTTAAATTCAGGATTTACTGAAGTATTATCGGTACTGAGATCATTATGGAAGGGTTTGTCATTATGTATGTTATTATGGTGATTAAATTGGAAATTATGAAACCGTTTCTCGTCATCTTCTGGATATTCTTCTGGATATTCAGAAGGTTCATGAACATCTTCTTGAATCGATAATTTGTTAAGTTCATCATGATATGATTGATATAAATTGGGACCTCGCGATTCAACTCCTGAATCTGAATATGGTGGTTCCAGGAACGGACTGGTATAAGAACTTGGTCTTTGATGGCGTTTACTAGGACTTTGATATTCAGCAAGACGAGCTTCAAAATCAATTTCTTCTTGGTATTGATTGGAATCGTCTGGAGAATGATCTGACCCTTCAACGTCATTATAAGCGCCATTGATTTGGTTCAGATGGTCTTCCAACGTTCCTGGAGCATTCAGGGAATGTGAATGAGGAAACGTTGAGGCGTTTGTCTCGTTGATCTCATCCAAATCGGGGATTTCAATCATGACTTGATAAAATAATGGGATGGTAAAGAAAGGGAATAAATTCAAGGGCGTATGGTGGCTGTGAGTATGATTAATTAGACAGCTTTAAGGGGTAATGTATTATGGCCAATGATGGGTAGATGGCCGTATGAACTAGTGGAAACAGCTCCGATGCCTTTTAAAGGGTGTAGGATATTAAGGTCTGATTATACAGATCTTTGAAATGATAACAAACAGTTAGATCAACTATTTCTCCTTCTCTACTACCACCACTACCACCATGATGAAGTGCGCGCGCGCGCGCTCTCTCTCTCTCTCTTTTTCTCTTCTTGATGAAAAAAATTGTTAAAACCTAAGAGATCAAGATAAAGAACAAATCCGCTCGGTTATCAGTTTTAAAGACAGTTAGCAAACACCAAGCCCAATCACTGCAGAGATATAAATATGGATGCTAGTCAACATGATATCGGGATATTGATCACACAGTTTGTCACGGTCTCAGATGACGAATATGAACAATATAGTCGGTTTAGTAAGCAAATCTGTAGGTTAATTGAAACCGATGAATTGAGTTTATTAGAATTCATTCAACAGTTAGGCAGCAAAATTACTTCCACTAATGATGACGAAAGATACAAAGGAATTCAATGTTTGACTGAAACCCTTCATGAATTGTATGAGTCAAACAAAGGAGATAAGTTATCTCGTCAAGATGTCAATGTATTGATAGAGTTCTATTTAAGTAAGTTTGATGACCAACAATGTTTTAAAATTGTTATTCAAGGGCTCAATTATTTGGTAAACTTGAAAGGGTTTAATCCAAGTGTCAATGGTAACTTGGTCAAGGTTTTAACTAAAGTTGTAGCCAGTTATGATTCTGCTAAATTCTTAGCTAAAATTAGATATGAAGCATTTGTATTACTTGAATCGATCTATCAATTCAAAGATAATTTAGTTACCAATAAAGAGCTATCTGACCTTTATGTTAGAGCGTTTATTCAAGTGTCAGGGGGAGAAAAAGACCCTAGAAACTTGTTAATATCTTTTAAACTTAATAAGCATATTAACCAAACCTTTTCATTTGATATTAATAATCAAGTTGAAAAGAATTACATTAATGAATTATTTGACAACTGCTTTTGTTATTTCCCTATTTCCTTCACCCCACCACCTAATGACCCATATAAAATAACTGCCACTGATTTAAAAATCGCATTAAGAGAAACGTTAACTTCACAAGATTTATTTGCTAAGGATTTGTATGAAAATTTATTTGAAAAGTTAACTAGTACTAATCCTGTGATTAGAAATGATGTGTTAATGACCATACTAATGTCAATAGATTGTTTTAGTGCTGATACTATTACTCAATATTGGCAAAAAATCTGGAATAATTTAAAATATGAAATTTTACATCTTGATTATTTGAATATATTTAAACCAAATGAAAAATCATTTATTCCTAATGATTTATTACAATTATCAGATACTGATGATAAAAAATCGCTTTATTTGGTATTAGAGATTTTCAATAAAGTTGTTATTAAATTGAATTGTGATGATTTTTGCTTACAATCCATTACTGATGATTTAAAGGAGAATTTATCCATTAATAATAAATATTTCAAACAAGGAATGATTCTTTTAAGTAGTATAAGTTCTACCTCGGAATATTCATTTGATTATATTATGAGATATATTTTTAAACCTGAATATTTAGGGAGATTTATTTCTACAGAAGGAGAGAATAAAGAATTGGAATCAGATGAATTAGATTCTTCTGAAGATGTGGCTATGACCATTAACAAACAAAGAGATTTGATTGATAATTTTGGATATATTTTCATATCGTACCAATTATTAACTCAAACCATTCCAAAAGACTCGATCTTTTATACCACCAATTATTTGAATCAAATAAAAGATCATATAATTATATTTTTAGGACAATTATTGCAATTATCATCAAATATTGAAAAGACTTTAAAGGGGAAAATCATTCAACAATACATCAAATTAATTGAATTACAAAATTATTTAAGTTTTGAAGAACGTAAATTAATCATTGGAATTATTACTGATATGTTTAAAGATATTACTATTGAAGATGATTTCCAGTTATCAGATTTAATTATCGATGAAATCTTAACTGGATTAGCCGGATTGTTAAGTTATAATAATGATGAAATTAATAGATCAGTGATTGAAATCTTTTTACCTAATGTGTTAAATAAAATACAATTAGATGAACCTAAATTAAGTAAATATTTGGAAATTTTACAAAAATTGGTTATTAATTATCAATTATTAGAAATAATTTCTATTAGACTTGTTAATAAATTGCTGTTAAAAGATGATTCTCAACAACAATTTTCTTTTAATCTTATTGAATTAATTATTAAACTTATTTATAAGATTGAAAGTAATCAACAATTCTTAATGAATTCTTGGTTTAAAAACTTTTTACCACAATTATTTAGATTAGTTGAAAATGGGAATAATGATTTATATGATAAAAACAATCACATTTTAGAAATCATCAGTGAAGTAGTTGGAGTTATTATTAAATATAATGATAAATCTAAACATCAAAGTATTTTAGAGAAATTTAATGGGATATTTATTGAGGGACAACCGGGTAATGAATTAAATCTTAAAAATGGATATCAATTAATAACTCAACCAAATTGTATGATTACAATTTATAATAAAATATTGGCAAATATTGATAAATCTACCACCTTAAATAATGTTGATGAAACTTATATTAATTCATTAATTGATACCATTACCCATATTAGTCAAATTAATAATAATGAATTTTTAAAACTTAATTATTTACAACATTTATCATTAATTATTAATAAGTTTTATAAGAATGATGAGTATTTAGAAACGGTTTTATCCAAATCAAATGATCCTCAACAATTAAGTAATTTTGAAATATCTATATGGATCATTAAATCATTAATAATTAAACTTAATCCAGTAGGAATGAAATATTTGACTCAATTACTTAAACATTTAACAGTTAATCCACCCTTATATTTACAATCATTTAATATCATTTTAAGAGATTTAAAAATTTATAGTCCTAATAAAGAGATTCCAAAAGGGGTAAAGATCATTTCTCAAGTGAATCATTTGAATATCCGATTATTATACAAGCAACAACTATTTAATACCATCTTGGATGAAATTTTAACTCATAAAGAAGATATAATATATTTGAATTTATTGGCTATTTTAACTAAAAATATCGATTCGAAAATATTAAAATTTAGAATTAATGAAATCATTCCCCTTATTATTCAATCATTAAAAGTGAATAATTTATTAGATACCAGTCTTGATACTTTATTGATCATTATAGAGAATAATGATTTGATGGATTGTTTACCATTTTTGGTTAATCGATTAGTGACGTTGGCTAGTACTAAGATTATTCAAGAGGGAAGATTAGTTAATAATGAAAGAATTAGGTATTTGAGTTTAAGTTGTTTATTAAATTTATTACAAAAACATGAAAAGCCAACGGTTATGATGTATAAAGGAGAGATTTTGACTGGGTTAAATAAATGTTTGGATGATCCTAAGAGATCTATTAGAAAATTGACCTGTGATATTCGTCAATATTTATTTGAATTAAGAGATTAATTGGGTACCGTTGTATATAGATCTATAGAAAAATACATACATTATTATTCACTGTCATCAGATTCATTATAATCGACCGGAGCCAATCCAGGGGTTAAACCTGTAAAATTATGTTGCTTCTTAAAATGTTGTTTAGGTTGTTTCTGTTTGAAGTTTAAGATTTCATCTTGTAATTCAATTAATTCATCATCAAATTCATTATCGATCAAAGAGTTTTTATTCTTCCGGATTAATTTCCTTAAGTATTTTTCATGTTCTGGTGATAAATCACCAGTTTTCTTTTTGGCCTTGATTAATTCATATTTTATGCGTTTTAATTCTTGTGATTCTTTTTGAATTTTTTTTTGGACTGATTTATTTTGTTTCTTTTTGATGGATTTTTGAGGGGTGTTGAACTGATTACTTACGAGTTGGGTGGACGACTTATTGTTGGAAGGGGTGTTGTCAGATAATCCGTTTGTCAACTTGTTCAACAAGCTGACACTTTTGGCTTTTGACGAAGATGAGTACATCGGATGTGGTGATGAGCAGATAAAGAGAAGATGAGATGAGATGAGGTGAGGTGAGGGGTGAAGTGAGGATGGAGGGAGATAGAGAGGAGGGATAAATGGTGCGAAGGTGGGAGTGCTAGTACGATGTTAGTAGGGACTAGTAGGGGGGTGGTACGGGACTGGTACGGGATTGGTACGGGGCTAGCACAACCTAGTACAACCCTAGTACAACCCTAGTACAACCCTAGTGTAGACCGTAACCACTCGTATTACCATACCACTGTTATCCTCCACATTCACATCAGATCAATAACCGTTAGCTTTCATGCACTAGTTAAATCCGAACCAGATACCCCTCGATAGTACATACCTTAAAAGTACCTACCTCGGGCTATTCTACCCTCCATAATCTAATTAATCAAGGTTTCCTAACATGGAATTCATTCATATGATTAACTGATAACTGATCACAAGAGATTTAATCTAACAGGTTTAACCAACAAGAAATCCCACAAGAATGCGATGTCAACCTTAAAACAACGCCGAGGTACTGACCATCTACCGACGACCATGGGGATCTCTCGACCCAACTAATTCCGCCCACACCCCGACATGTCGACCTATCTAGGGCCGGTAGTTCTTGTGTACCTTTTCGCACCAGCCCGTTATTGCTGCTCATTTATCTCCACCTTTCGCGGATCAGATTCTCCATGACCGCTTGAGCCAGAGCACACCAGATAACCCCGAACAAACTAGGTGAAGCCAATACCATGATCTATGATAACCGTAGACCTATAATTCATTCCAGTCACTAGCTTTATTACCTCTAATCTCTTGACAGTAATTTTATCAATTATGGTACAACATGCAACATTCCACCCAATCCCCTAAACCCCAGAAATGACTCTCCCCCCAAGGTCCGTCAGGAGTGTCCTCACCATTATGAAATTTCACAGGTTCACTGACAAACCCTCGGAGGGTTCAGAGACTATCACATGAACTATTCATACAATAAAAATTGATATAAATACACTAATAACTCACCAAATATCCCCGGAATTTTTTTTTTTCCTTTCTTTCTTTCTATTATAATATATTCTAAATATAATTACAACCAACAAATAAAATGAGTGTTACTGCTGACGGATTCAAATCTTCCCCATTCTTACAACAATTAGCTGATGGATTAGCTGATGAAGCTTTAGCTAAAAAAGCCATCTCAGGAGTTAAAGCTACCATTTGTTTCACCTTAAAGAATAAAGATGGTAAAGAACAAAGTTGGTTTTTAGATTTAAAAAATAAAGGAACTATTTCTAAAGTTGACAAGCCACCAAAGAATGATGTTCAATTAATATTAAAGGATGACGATTTTGTTAAATTAGCTGATGGTAAAGCCAATGGTCAAAAATTATTCATGAACGGAAAATTGAAAATCAAGGGTAATATGATGAAAGCTACTTCTATTGAAACTGTTTTCAAATCCATAGACCCAAGACCAAAATTATAAGTTTGGTGGAATGTGGATTTTATATAATATATATGGCAAATCTATACGGTATTGAATATTGAGTGTTGTAGAGATTGGGGTGAGAGTTGGGGGTGGGCCATTGTGGGGGTCTCTTGGTGTTGGTGTGTTGGTGTGTTGGTGTGTTGGTGTGGTGTTGGTGTATTGGTGTTAGATGTTAGGCGTTGGATATGGTGTTAGATGTTAGGCATTGGATATGGTGTCGGTGTTGGTGTGTTGGCTATCTCTCCGATGTGCTGCTATTGTTAATGCACCATTCGGAGTACGGCCTGTCTATCCCCGTCGCACCTCTGTTCAGGCCATCTTCACTCTCATCTTCTCTCATCTTCTCTCATCTTCTCCCATCTTCTCCCATCTCTACCATCTCTACCATTACCTTACCCATTCATACTCCATAAATAATCACTCCACTATCACTTCCAACTACCAACCCCCTCTCATAAACCATACTTTTAACCTTGAACAATTCTGGCAACCCTCCAAGGTAAATGGTCTCTCTAATGACATACCGACTAAAGTCAAATTTCATCATAATCAACGTCTCTTCTCCATTATATATAAACAATTTATCTCCATGGGTTATCAATTTTACTTCAAATCGATTCAACTGTTTAGTGAATTTGATATCATTTCCCTCACATATAACCAATTGACCCGTAACTGTCCCAATTATAACATGATTCTTATAATGTTGTAAACTAGAAATCCCCAGTAACTTGGTACCAATATTAATGGTGGTGGCAGTTTTATTAAAGATATCAAATCTTTTAAGGTCTCCGCTATCATATCCTATGATTACTTGTTTATCAGCAGTATCAAACTCTAATGGATTATTGGGAGATTGGATGGGTTCATTAACGGATTCTGATTCAATCAAATCGATACAATTGATGCGATCCTTACTATTCTTGATCTTTTTATATGTGTATATCTTATTTCCAGTACCACATTCCCATAAATTCAATTCTCCAGTAGTATCACCATTCAAAAAATTTCTTCCTCTACCTATTAATTCTATATTACTAGCATTTAAAGTCTTGAAAGTTCTAATGGGTCTCCACTGGTTGATGGACCAAAGGATTATCTGATGGTCTAATCCAACGGTCATGATGACTTCTTGCGATGGGAAAATCTTGATATCTACAATATCCATAATATGACAATTATCAAAAGTCTGGGTTTCATCGGTATTTAAGTTGATGATTACTAGAGATCCGGTGTTGGTTCCAATGATTAGGTCATCTTTAAGTCGATTTACGCTTGATATGTTGAGATGGTTAATGAATTTGGTACCATTGATTAGCTTATATACTATTCCAGTATTAGTTTCTGTGATATTATATACTTGATTTGACTTTGTGATTTGTAATTGATCATTACTTAAGGTTTGAGGAGTTACGGTCACTTCATAGAACCTTTGGTTTTCGTCTGGTTTTCTCAAACTCACCCAGAACTTATCTGAAGCATTGGTACCGGAATTGACTTCATCAATAACTTCTTCAAATGTGTGTTGAATTGTCAAGATCTCCATGGTTGCAAAAGAAGTATGAAATGGAATTTGTTAGGATTTAAATTTATTCGCGGAGTCAATCAAATTTGTTCGCGAATTTTGATGGGTGACAATTTGACCATTTGACAGTTTGTTAATTTGAAAAAATATTAACACACAAACTCATTAAGTGACAAACAATGGACACACAACCCAATAAATCCCAACCAAATGGAGTAGAAAATGGATCTGGTAGCTCATTAGACTCAAAGGATTCCATGCGGATGTTTTTTGATGAAGAATTCAATCCTTCTAATTATATTGATGCCCTCTTTAAAGATCATAATTATACCAAACAAAGCTTAAATAAGTTGGTAAACATCTCCAATAATTTAATAATTCAATTGAATTTCTTAGTGAACCAACTCAATGAACAAATAAATACCCAATTATCTCAATTGAAAAAGATCACTTCCGAAAAGACTTTGAATAATTCTACTAGATTAGATTATTATATGAAACTACTTAATAATTCCATTATATCTCTTGATAAAGAGTTGAATATCCCCCAGTTTAATCAATTGGTGGTGATAAATAAATTAATTAATTTTAAGTTAGTCAAACAAAATATGTTGGCCACTTTGAATCTTCTAAAGTTCATCAAACAAAACTTTACCCATTTGACCATAAATCATTTTGAATCTGATTTGATGAAATTATTCAAATTGATTTTAAATTTAGAGAATGTTTCTGATAAGTATGATAATTTAGTTAATTTGATAGATTATAATGATGTGTTTAAGAATTTGAATCATTTCAGTGGGATTTATAAGAAAAATGTAACCAAATTTATTAGTGAGAAGGAGACGGTACAAAAACAATTAGAGAACCTGCAGAGTTAGTTGGGGTGTTGGAGTGGGTTTGTGGATGTTACTATCACTTAAACTAGATCTTTAATAGCATATGTAAATAATGAACGTGTCATGAGTGACGATCACGTGTAGGGCCTTTAGAAGTTTGTAGCTACTTCTGTATACCTAAAAGCTAAGAATCGGTAAAGGGAGACTAATGTCCCCTGGTTTTCAATATCGTGATTTTCATTGTTATGATTTTCATTATCATCTGATCCCTATCGTTTGGCTTTATTACCCAATCTATTGTCTAATGTTATCTCCCAACCTTATCTGAAATATTAACAAATCGGGATTGTTGCGCCATATTTTCATTGTCAGCCGGCGGCGGTACATCCGCAACACCACCACCCCTCACCTTCCGCCGCCAATACGGAATTTTTCATTTCTTGATAAGATAACCATCGTAGTCCCTCTAAAGGGGGCGAGTCCTGATCTCCCTCTCATATAAAACCATGACATTGTCACAAGTCTTTATATTTCATCAACGTTCCTATTAACGTATTCTTATTTAAATCATGTCGTTTCAATCCACCGTCGCAGCAGAATTACCATCAGAAGCCAATGTTAATAAACAAGCAGGCACTAAATATGACTTCAAAAGAGACCTTATTGGTTATGGAGAAGAAGGATTAAATTGTGAATGGCCAGAAAATAAAAAAGTGGCCGTATCATTTGTATTAAACTATGAAGAAGGAGGGGAAAGATCATTAGAATTAGGTGATGATACTTCTGAATTTGCTTTATATACTGGTAGTAAACCAGGGCCTTTCCCTAATAGAGCCTTTGATGCAGAAAGTGAATATGATTATGGTGCAAGAGCTGGGGTATGGAGAATCTTAAGGTTATTCAAAAAATTTGATAACAGAATTACTGCTTATGCAGTGGGGAAAGCATTTCAAAGAAATCCCGATGTTGCCAAAGCATTTGTTAGAGATGGACATGAAATTGCTTCTCATGCTTATAGATGGATTCCATATGATTCAGTACCACCAGAAATTGAAAAAGCATATATTTTAAAACAAATGGAAGTATTAAAAGATGCTACTGGATTTGACAAGTTTGGGTGGTATATGGGAAGACTTTCCCCACAAAGTATTGCTTTAATTCAAGAAGTTTATAAGGAAATGGGGAAAGATTTACCATATGTTAGTGATTATTATGGGGACGATGTTCCTTATTGGGTTGATGTTCCAGCAGAGAACCATTTACCAGAGGCTGAAAAGAAAGGATTATTATTCGTCCCTTACTCATATGATTGTAATGATTATAGATTCTTGAACACCAATGGATTTAGATCTGATCAAGCCTTCTATGATCATATTAAGAATGCTTTTGATACTTTATATGAAGAAGGAGGTAAAATGATGACTGTAGGATTACATTGTAGAATCATTGGAAGACCTGGTTATTTCCAGGCTTTAAAGAAATTTGTTGAATATGTTAACAGTCATGAAGATGTTTGGGTATGTTCAAGATCTGATATTGCTGGTCATTTCAAGGAGAAATTCCCATACAAGCCAAAGAATTAGTGAGTTAGTAGAAATATATATTGCGTTATTGGTTTATTCATCTACAGATTTATTCATTTATTCGTTCTTAAATCGTGAAGGATTTGATCCCAAAAATCTTCATTTAAACTGGTTATTGGAGGTTCATGATTACCATTAGTGGTGGCAGCCCCTACCATACCCAATGGTGAATTATAGTTATGATCATGGCTTCTTAATGAATTTAATAACTCTACTCCTTGGTCAACTGATCTTGTGCTCTTATTAGAATCATTCAAAATCCTTTCAAATAAATCACTATATGTCTTTGCTTCAGACCATCGTTCAGAAAATACAAATAATAAACTGGTACATGCTCTTATATCTCTTTGTATATCCATGAACATAGGCTCCCCATTGTTCTTCAAATAATATACCATAGTAATTCCTGCTAAGAACACCGTATGAAGAGCTACGATACTAAATTCTAAGATCGATGCTCTATATAATTCTTTATAACTTGAACAAATCCCTCCTGCTGATAAACATGCTTGATCTAATAAAGAATTTCTATCGGGGTCATTTCTATTCATAATCCTAGGAAGCATTAGAATTAGTCTAGCTCTATGGTACAGTAAATCTAGAAATTCATATCCTTCTCTTCCTTTCATGACTGATACAAATTCTATCCGAGACGGTAATGATCCATACCAATTATTCAATTCATTAATTAACCCTTCAAATGAGTCTGCTACTGGAACCGTACTGGTGACAGAATATAATAATAAATGGATTCTACTTTCGATTTGTCTAACAATAGAAGTATTTATAAAGGTGGTAAATTCAGAAACTTGTTGTTTAAATGACGGTTCTAAATGTTGACGGATTTGAAGTTCATATAATTTATCAAGTTCTTCATTGGTGGGACATTTAGATATTTCAATACTCAATGGATAAGGAATATCAATGAAACTATCTAAAGTAGAAAAGGGTCTACCTAATGATAATGATAAGAGTTTATCGCAATTATAAGTAGACCAAAAGAGTCGTTTCATAAACTCATAATTCCAGCTATTCTCTTTAGTTATTGCTTGACGTCTATGATATCCATATTGAACAAGTTTTCTCATAGCCACACCAACAAGCTCCCAAGCAGAAACATAAAATGATAGATGATAACTTCGACTTATGAATACAGCCATAAGAGTACATCCTTGAATCTGTTTGATTTCATCCATTTTAGCTTTAGACAAATACTTCAATGCTCTTCGAAGATAAACTTCGGGGGCTGGATAGGTGGTGACATATAGTAATTCATTCAATCTACAACCAATTCCTAATGCGATATTATGACAAAATTTCTCCCAATTAGATCGATTTTCTGGCGGGGTTTGAAGCATCTTGAAGAACCATATGTGGTCAATCAAATAGTAACGATTATGAGATAAGCTAAAGAATTTATCAAGAAATCCTTGTTCCATAGATTTAGGTATAGATGCATTATCATCTACTACATCATCAAGAATTATCGCGTGATGTTCTTGTTCGTAGTCATCACCAAGAAGATTCTTTTTGATGGCTTCAACAACCGTGATGACTGCAAAAGTGCCAATATATTCTTGTAGTTCATTGGTAGTTCGATAGAAAAGTTTAAGAAAAATATCGGAAAACACCAGTTCTGATAGGATTTCATTTGGTGATTCATCGAGATTTGATGTGTGATTTAATTGGTCAATGGTATCATTTAATTGTTGATTTCTGGCCTTTAACGAGTCATTCTCTGTTCTTAATCTTCGCAAGGTAGTTTGATAATTTTGCTTCTCTGATTCCAATCTCTGGATCTGAATATCACGGTCATCGGTTGACACTTCTGTGGTTGATGGTACCGGATGAGGATTAGATATTGATATGGGAGATGTAGAGTGATGAATAGGAGGATTTTGGAATTCACAGGGGGTGTTTGATTTGACACAACTTTGACAAGGGCTGAGGCCATCACACTTTCTCTTTCTTCTTTTACATCGTATGCAAGCTCTTAGGACTCGATTTTTTCTATTGGTGATAGGTGACATGGTTGATATGGGATGATAATAAAGTGATTGATATCCGAAAAAGTGAGGAATCGGTTTTTGATGAGAGGGATCCGCTGCGAGTGGTTCCGCCCCTTATCGGATGAGTCCACTAAATTATAATCCATTTCCGTACAATAATTTCCCTACAATCAGATCGTCATATATTCATGCAAAATCTATATACACTTATGTTCACATCTATTCCCTTCATTCTTTGGAAGTATGAACAATATTTTCAGAGCTCACGCTTACTGATGATTCAGTCTCTTCCGAAGGTTTCGGATCTTCCACCTCTTCCTTCTTATCCTTGGTGATCAATGATATCACAAACATAATTCCTGATAATGCTGTCAAAGTTATCATGGTATATCGGAAACATAAAAGGTATTCATTAATCACATCATCTCTTATAGTCAAATCCAAATGTTTCATGGTTTTAGGATTGGATATAATGGATTCAATCAATTGTGGATCCTTAACTATTGACCTCAAGCTCTTCTTGAAAATTGTATCAAACATTAATCCACCAATAATTAATCCTACAGATCCGCCTAAACATCTAAAAAAGTTCCGCAAGCCAGTCACCACTGCTCGATCTTCCTTATTAGAATGACTCAATAATGAAAGTAAAGTAGGTTGAAATGTAAACCCAATTCCTAATCCTTGAATCAAATTGGCTCCTACTAATAACCCTATTTCTGAATTAGAATTGAATAAGATTTTTAACCCAGTCCCTAATGCCCACATAGCTCCTCCAAAATATAGACATTTAACATATTGCCCAGTCTTACTATTAATGAACCCCGCTACTACTCCAAATATACTGCTACTACATGTAGCTGGAAGTTGAATGATTCCACATTGGATAGGATCCCAATCTCTAACATTCTGAAGGTATAAGGGGTAATAGTAGATATCTACATAATAAGCCCATCCCATTAAGAAACACATAAGAAACAACGTAATTCTTTGAAGATTCTTGAATAAGTGTAAGGGAATCATAGGGATCTTACTATACTTTTCAATAACCAAAAAGCCTATACTGGAAATTCCTCCTAAGATTATTATCACTATAAATGTGGGACTGTTCCAAGACCAAGTTTGACCACCTCCTGAAATAGCCACCAATACAAAAATTATCCCAATGACTGAAGTAATGAATCCAAAACAATCTAGCTTTTTGACCTTCTCTTTAAATGATCCTGAAACCGGTTTTAATGGAACGAAAAAAACAATCAACGTCCCACAGAGTACACTAATAGGACAGCTGACCCAAAAAGTCCATCTCCACGTAGCTTTTTCACTTAATACTCCTCCAACCAAAGGGCCAATTCCATTCCCTAAGGTGGTGGAAACCGCTACAAACCCAAAGTATTTTCCTCGTTGTCGAGTTGTAAGTAAATCAGCAAATGTGATCATCACAAGACAATTGATACCTCCACCACCTAATCCACTTATTGCTCGGAAAACAAATAACATGATAGGATTAGTAGCAAATCCACTAACTAAATTACCTACTAATAAGCACCATAATGAAAATAAAAACACCGTCTTCCTCCCAAAAATATCTGAAAATCGTCCATAAACTAGTTGGAAATTTGTGTTTGCTACCAAGTAGGAACTACCCACCCAGCTACTGATGAGACTTGAATTATTTAGGTCATTGGCTATTGAAGGAATTGCTGTGGTAACTGCTGTTTGGTCAAAGAATGATACAAATAAAGAAGCTGTAAGACATCCTAAGGTAATGAATAAGGTTTTTCTGGGTAGTTGTTGAGACTGATCATCTAGTTCAGTACCCATGATAGTATATGAGTAGAGAATAGCAATAAAGAGAATAGTAAAATTTGGAGACGAAGTTATTAGATATAAGAAAGGCAAAGCATTGAACGGTTAGGAAAAGATTGGTTGCAAGATGGCGGGATTTGTTGCGAGTACAGGTGGAAAGGTTATGATGGAGCGGATCTATTGCGGATCAGTATTGAGAATTAAGTTAAGCTGCGGATCAAGCTGCGGATCAAGCTGCTGATCAAGCTGCGGATCAAGCTACCGATATATTCCTGATTCCGACATGCGGCAACCCCACCGGGTCTCGGAATGTCTGATAACGGTTAGATAACAATTAGATAACCAATTCGGTTTTCTGTCAAGCAATTCCCGATCCCCTTATATATCTATACATAAAACACATTCCCACCTCCACATTCACACAGTGCACTATTCCCTTTACTTTATTCATCAACAATGTCAATTACCTCCTTAGATGTAGACCCAGATTCTCAAGTTACCCTTGATGATCTTCATTCTCAACCTGCTAAATTAGGAGTTAAACTTCAACCTAATGAGGTGGAAGATTACTTCAAATTGCTTTCCGCTTTAGATAAATCGGTTAAAAAGATCTTAGAAATGGATGATTATCACCAACCAACTTACTTGGATAGATTTGAAAGAAAAGATATTCATTTACCTACCCGTGACCAAAACCCTAAAGGAGCTTGGGCTTATAAAGTAACCATTGAAGATTCACAACCACAATTATCTAAATCAAGACCATTAGCCGGAATGACAGTATGTGTTAAAGATTGTGTTGAGATAGCTAATGTTCCACAAATGTTTGGAACTGATGCTTTTGAACCATTTATACCAGAAGCTGATGCTACTGTAGTTACTAGAGTATTAGAATCAGGAGCTAAAATATTAGGACTTTCAGTATGTGAAAATCAATCTAGTAGTACTTCATCTAATACTGCTGCGTCAGGTAATGTAGAGAATCCTTATGCTGATGGATATTCTGCTGGTGGTAGTAGTTCTGGTTGTGGATATCTTGTAGGATCAGGAGAAATTGATTTAGGAATTGGATGTGATCAAGGAGGACTGATTAGAGTACCAAGTTCATTTTCAGGAATCGTTGGATTAAAACCTACCTTTGGGTTAGTTCCTTATACTGGAATTGGAAGTTTAGAAACTAATATTGATCATGTTGGTCCAATGACTAGAACAGTGTTAGATAATTGTCTTATGTTAGAAGTAATGGCTGGTAAAGATGGTTTTGATGATAGACAAGGACCTGCTCCTAATGTTCAAGATGTTCCATGTTATAAAGCTTTGACAGAAAAATCCTCTTTAAAAGGAATGAAAATTGGGATCTTAAAAGAATCATTAGAAATCCCTGCCATGACAGAAATTATGAGACAAAAGTTTAAGGAAGCTGCTAAAAGATTTGAAGAATTAGGGGCAGAAGTAATTGAAGTATCAATTCCTTATCATAATTCAGCCCCTGAAATTTGGATGGTTGGTCAAAGAATTTCTGGTGCTGTTAGAAAATTAGGTTTACAAACTGGTCGTAGGATCTTAAAATCCTCAAAACATTTTGATCATACGTTACCATGGACTCAAGAAAGTTTTGATAAAACTCCAGTTCCTGTTAAGAATGGATTAATTAATGGATTATACCTTTCTGAGAAATATCCAAGTTTATATGCTAAGTGCATTAATTTAAGTTTCAAAGCCACTCATGAGTATGATAAAGCATTAGAATCTGTTGATGTTCTTATAACTCCTACCACTCCATGTGTGGCACCACCTCATGGAATTAGAGATGGGACCCCTATAGAATTGATTAAAAACACTATTGGGTTAAATGCTAATACGGGGATTTTCAATATGACTGGACATCCTGCTTTATCGTTACCAGTTGGGTTTGCACCAGCTGTGGATAATCCTGAGATAAAGTTGCCAGTTGGGTTACAAATTATAGGAAAACATTTTGATGAGTTGGGGGTTTATAGAGCAGCATATGGGTGGGAGAAGGATACTAATTGGAAGGAGTGTTAGACTTGTAGTCTGGTACTCTGATAGTCTGATAGTCTGATAGTCTGCTTACATAGAAATATATTAACTAATTTACTAGTATTTTACAAACTCTAATAGAAGCTCCTATCACCTCATCGTTATCTCTCTCCATAATTTACTCTCCTACGACCCCTACCAATTGGCTATGTCTGTAAACTGATGGCCTACTACCTACTTCCCATTGTTTATGTATCTCTGACAATGAACCTTCCCCTTGACCTCAATATTCTTCCCATTATATATTATCCTATATCACATATATAACCCACCAGTGGATTTGATACTAGCAATTACCTTGAGCTTTTCGGTACTTTCACCCTCATCGCTTACCTCTTCTCCTTCCAAATAAACCTTTCCTGGAAATCCTACTCCATTGATTGGTTCATCCTCTTCAAAAAATCCATCAGATTTAGTCATATATTCCCAAGTCTTTGGTGTATTTTCGTGACCATCTGGATAAACCTTTGGTTTAAATAAGAGTCCAAAAGCCGTATGAAGAACAAATCCACAAATAAACGTATATAACCATCCACATCCATAAATGTCAGATGCCACTTGAGAAAGGGATTCTGGGTGATAAGCTTTATAAAGCCCGGGAATTGCCAATACTGGCGATAATACCCAAGCTAAAAGGGCCCAAAGGTTACACCCTTTATAGAAATAATAAGCTCCTTGTTTCGATTTAGTATATAATGAAGGAATGTGAATATTACCCCGTCTGATAATATAATAATCTGATAAAAGATTCCCCAAAAGAGGACCCACAAAAATTGAATAACTCCCTAAGAAAATCAAGAATTGTGTAGCATTAGCTAAGAATTTCCATGGAACAAAGATCCAAGCACTAAATCCGGCTATAATTTGTGCTCTAACAATAGTAATATATTTAGGAAATAATCCCGTTAAATCAGCACTAAATGGAATTGAATTAGCAAAAATATTGGTTCCAGCTGTACCAAGAGCAAAAGAAAATGCTAGTAAACAAACAGCAGTTCTAGAGCCAGCAGTCCATGAATGATCAAGAATACCAGCAAATAAATCCCACATATTCCAATACATTTCCCCATATGCTCTTCTAATTGATACCGTAGATACCATTCCAAAAACAAGCACCATGATTTTACTAGGAAGAAATCCAATAGCTTGAGGAATAACTGTATCTTGTTTCCTCTTGGCATAACGAGAAATATCTGGTTGATTGATGATCATAGGTGATAAAGTACCAAATACACTATTAAGAATACTCATCCATTCATTTCCTATGGTATTAGTTCTTTCAATTTCAACCCCAATACTCCAATCACCTGGTCCACCACCTTTTACACAACAAAAGATAAAAAGCCCCAAAGTAGCAAATGGTAAAATAAACGCCTTCACTCTGAAAAATAATCTAATTTGACGAGGATGACACCACATTAATGGCATTTGAATTAACCAATATAAAAAGAATGCCACTATTCCTCTGGTAGTAATATTTTGACTGGCTGGAATATGATTTGGAATATCTGTCCATTTATATCCGAAAATACATCTTAACATCACATCAAGACATTGACTTCCATAATAACTTTGAACTGAAAACCAAATCAATGCCACAAAAGCTCTAACAAATATAAAGAAAAGCCCTAAATGAACCCCATAAACTGACTTAGCTACCACATTATATCCAATATGATATGATGATCCAACTCTAGCATTAATTATGACAAAGAAACATGATACAAAGATTGAAAGAACTGAGGCTCCAATGACTTGGCCATGAGGTAATCCTGTTTCTTTTATTAATGAAGCACCAGTATTCCATTCATTGATGTTGAAAGAACTTTGAAACCATAAGAGAATAAAATCTTTGATTTTCCATGTTCTTTGTTCTGGTGGGGTTGGTTTTGTATCTTTATTAGACCTCAATTTCATGGAGTCTTCTTCTGTATCATCCTGAACTTTTAAGATGTTATCAATCTTGGTAAGAAAACTCATGATGATTAGTTAGGTTATTAGTTATGTTGACTAGATTTTAAAGCAGGTGTGGAGAAGGAAGAGACGGAACTCATTGTCTTTTTAACTTAGATTATGATGATAAAACAAAATATCTTATCTTTAGAGAAATGCACAATGGGATAAAGTGGGACAATACGGTACATGATAAGGTGATAAGATCTGATATCCGCAGATATGATAACGGTTCCGCATTTTGATGCAAGTGGTTCCCCCGTTTATGCGGCTTGGCTATTCGACATCCGTCCTCGACTCGGCTTCCGCTATCTACTTCCGCCTTCAACTTTCGCCTTCAACTTTCGCCTTCAACTTCCGCTATCTACTTCCGCTATCTATTTACCCATTCCGCAGCTTCCTCATTTGACTTCCTCTGTTGGTCAAACCTATACGCACTTTTCAGATTATCTTCTTACTAATGTTTTGAATTCATCCTTAATATCTACCGGTTATTTCTGCTTCTTAATTCTTTAAACCTATCCAGCCCTTTACATCAATCATGTCTGATCCCTTCAGTCCTTTAACCCTTGGTAACTTACAATTGTCCCATAGAATTATTATGGCTCCATTAACCAGATTTAGAGCTCCCAATAGTATTCCTGGTGATTTAATGGCTACTTATTACCAACAAAGAGCTTCCAAAGGTGGGCTAATAATTAGTGAAGCTGCTTGTATTTCAGAAAACGGTGGTATCCCTTTAAATATGCCCAGAATTGATACCCCAGAGGCCATTGAAGGATGGAAAAAAATCGTTGATGTTGTTCATGGAAAAGGAGGGAGTTTCTATTGTCAATTGATTCATTTAGGAAGAGCATTCATTCCGGAATTATTTGGTGCTAATACCACAGTTCTTTCTAGCTCAAATGTTAAGATTTCTGGTGGTTTACAAGGTTTTGAATATCATACTCCAAAACCTATGGATGCTAAAGATATGCAAATTGCCATACAAGAATTTGTAACTGCTGCTGATAATGCTGTGAATAAATGTGGGTTTGATGGAATTGAAATCCATGCTGCTAATGGTTATTTATTAGATCAGTTCCTTGAAGATACCGTTAATACTAGAACCGATGAATTCGGTGGTTGTATTGAAAATAGATCAAAATTCCCATTGATGGTCCTTGATGCCATCATTGCCAAAATTGGTGCTGATAAAGTTGGATTTAGAATTAGTCCTTGGGATACTTACCAAGAAGCTATTGATACAAATCCACTCGCTCATTTCTCATATTTCTGTGAACAATTACAAAAGAGAAATCTTGCTTATGTTCATATAATCGAAGCTAGAAGTGATGCTAATGGTGGGAGAGAAAATGACTCTGAAAAGTCTAAAACGGTTGATCCCGAATTTTCTTTAAGCAGTGTAACTCCTTTAAAAGCTAAACTCCCTCTGACCCCTGTTTTATCAGCTGGTGGTTGGAATAATACTAACTTTATTCAACCAGTAAAACAAGCTTGTTTTGATGCTTTGGTGTTCGGAAGGTACTTTATTAGTAATCCCGACTTACCTAATAAATTAAAACTGCAAATACCTTTGACTAAATATGACCGGAGTACTTTTTATACTCCTTTGGTTGCAAATGGATATATAGATTATTAATATAAAAGTAGTTCCAGTAAAATTTGCGACAGGATTTGTGATAATCACGATTTATTGATGATCAACAATTTTAGGACGGATGTTTTCTTTGAGACAATGAAAATGGTGCCCTTATAAAAGATCGAGTCAGAAGATGGATTAAAGGAAGTGATGGTGATATAATAGCAGATATTGTGTGTATAAATGATGGTGGTTTAATGAATCTTTTATGACAAATTTGGCTGCAAAAAGACGGTAGTGTCCTGTACAAATGAGACTGGTTAAGCAGCCTATACTGATGTTTATGGTAGCTAGCCTTGTAAGATTCTTCTTATATCCTTATAATATCCGTAATACTTATTTATAATCACTTCATACTCATTGAATACTCAACTAATACACACTAGGTAAATGCTTGTTAGTTAATAATTACCCATTGGGGTTGCGTGTTTTTTTTTTTTAATCCGAATCATGTATTATCTAAACAATAAAACACTACATAGTTTCTTTGGGAAAAGCTATACAAAAGGTTAACCCTTTGAATAGCGAAAAAACCCAGAGGATTTTAGAGTCTTTTGGCTCTAAATAAAATTTAAGTTATTTCATAAAACATATCATTGAAGATATAGTTTAAGTTTGTTATTTAGTCATATATCTAGCCATTGGCAATGGTCTGGATATTAATTTGTTATGTCGTTTAGGTCATTTTATTCTACTCCCAATCTTGTGTTGTTGAGAGTGTAGATGTATAAGTGGTCCTAGAATCAATATATGCTTCTAGGTTATCCAGATGTTGGAGTTGTTCAATAAGATCTTCGTCACTTTCGGCATGCGTGATCGTTCAAACCAACACACATACTCACATGGTTCTATTCCCTACAGAACTTGGGCGGTTGGTGTAGTGGCTAACATTTCTGCCTTCCAAGCAGGAGACATGGGTTCGATTCCCGTACCGCTCAATTTGAGTAAATTACTTAACCCCAAGTTTATTTTTTTTGCTTTCTCGCATTTATGGCCGTAAATAACATCACGAAGCGTAATATTTACCACCAGCTCGCACCAGCTCGCACCAACTCTCACCAACTCGCACCAACTCGCACCAACTCTCCCCATCTCATCTTCTTCAAGTTCATCATCAGTTTGTTTATTCGCGGCGCGCTCTTTGTTTATAGATCAATAAGAAGTGTGATAACATTAATAACTATATTCATCAACAACTCCTTCATTTTCCTTCCAACAATTATTTTCCCGACACATAAACCATACCAACACACTCCACCAGTACAAAGAAAGCAATTCTCATAAAACATGCCTGTTCAAACCGGTCCTACATTGGCCAGCATTAAGACCGTCAAATCGCTCGAAGGCATTAAAGACGCCATGGCTCACGTATTTCAAGAAGCTCAAATGAGTTTGTCAGGCCATAAGAAATTGATTGTAGTACTAAAGAATGTCCATTTACGGTCTGTTCAATTAAATTATGAAGAAGGGTTCGGGTTAAAGTTTATTAAGCTATTGAATAAAATTCTTCCCTTGAAAAAGGGAGAAGAATCAGGAGATAGAATTGCTAAATTTATATCAGCATTTATAAGAGATTCTTATAAAGATGTACAGAATGATGAAGATAGTGAAATTCTTGACAAATTTGTTGACAATTTATTACAACATTTATTAAGAGGAGTCCAAGCTAAAGATCGAAATGTTAGATATAGAGTAGTACAATTATTAAGTTATCTTCTTAATTATATAAATGGAAGTGTTGATATCGGAGTATTAAAGATTTTAGCATGGTCATTAGATAAACGATTATATGATAGAGAGCCAAATGTTAGAATTCAAGCAGTAATAGCCATAGCTAGATTTCAATATTTAGATTTACATTGGGAAGATGAAGAATCTAATATGGATTTAGAAGAAGTTAATGCGGTTGAATCATTAATTAAAATCATGAAAAATGATGAATCTGCTGAAGTAAGAAGAGCAGCTTTACTTAATTTAGTTAAGAATGATCAAACCATGCCATATTTGATTGAAAGAGCTAGAGATAATAATACTATTAATCGAAGATTAGTTTATTCAAGGATTTTAAAAGAGTATGGCGATTTTAGATTTCTTGATACTGATTGTCGGTTAAAGTTAATTCATTGGGGGTTAACTGATCGAGAAGAAACCGTTAAGAATTCTGCTTTGAAAACTTTTAATAATCATTGGTTGGAGACCGTTAATAAAGATATTTATGAATTTCTTGAATATATGGATTTATCAGAAAATAATGAATTTAATGATTTATTCATAAGGAAAATTTTTGATATGAATTTTGATGTGGTCAAATCATTTAAATTTGATGAACGATATTGGAAAGAATTAACATCTGATAAAGCTTATTTAGTAAGAAATCTATATGAATATTTATCTATTAATAATTATCACACATTAATTGATGAAAAATTTTTGGATTCTATTGAATTAAGTGATTTCTTATTTAAATATTTGAAATTAAGGAAATCTCGTTATGATGAAAATACTCAATTAATTGATAAATACCTTGAAGTTGAAACTTTAGTTAAACATTGTAGAACTATACGAGAAAATGTTGAACTTGAAATTCAAGAAGTTAAGCAACAAGCCATTATGACTCAACAAAAATCTATTGATGAACAAGATTATAATAAAATCATGGAAAAATTTGAACTTAAATTAAAAAGTTTAGAACGGGACAGAGCTTATATTAGACAAAGAAAAGATGAAGTATTAACAAGGAATACGGAATTAATTGATAAATATGATACTTTTAGAAGTGAAATGAACGATCTTGAGCTTTTGATTGAAAATTTATTAAGAATTTGTGAAATGTATGATTTTAGTGATGAAATCGGAAGAAGATCCATGTTACAAATCATTAGAACTAGTTTAACTAATGACAGTTTAACTGATAAATTAGCTGAAGTGGAATTAAAAGTTTTAAAGAGATTAAGTATTAATGAACGAGATTTCTCAGCTATGGTTATTGAAATTATTACTGATATACGAGATTCTGATTTGGATGAAAATGAAGATACTTTCCATTCAGCAGTATCTGGATTTAATGAAGATGACGATAGTGATGATAGTGATAATGACCAAGAGGAAGAACAGAATGAAGACAATGATAATGATAATAATAGTGATAATGACAATGACAAGGATGATAATAAGGATAAAGATGAAGATGAAGATCAAGTTGATGATCATGAATACACCAATAATTTAAATCGAATTGAAAACGTGTTTGATAATGAAAATTTTAATAGTTCCTATTCCCTGTCGGGCAAGAAAAGAAGAAAATTAGAACCCAAACATCCACCTAAAAAAATCATGATTCCTTGTTTATATATTCTTCAACATTTATTAGAATTAATCAATGAACCATTAGAAAATAATTATTCCTTCTATTCATTATATAACAGTATGGTATTACCAGCCCTTAATATGGATGATGATGATATTTTCCCATTAGGATTAAAATGTCTTGGATTATTTTCATTATTAGATAAAGAATTAGCCATTGAAAAATTCCACGTCGCTTATAGATTATTATTAAGAGGAGGAGAAGAAGAAAATATTAAAATTTGTATCAAATGGATCATTGATGTGTTATCAACTTATGGAATAACAATTTTACTGAACCCAGAGACCCAAAAGAATATTCCTGTAGAACATTTAATTACATCATCACAATTAGGAGAATTATTCTCTGATTTATTAGATAATCAATATGGGGAACAGTTTCAAGCATTGGTGGCAGAAGGGTTATGTAAATTATTTTTAGCAGATATCTTAGAGGATTTTGGTAATGATAATGATGATAATGAATATACTGAAACAAGAATTTTACAAGATTTGATTTGTTCATATTTCCATCCAAATAATAGTCATAATAATGCTTTAAAACAAACCTTATCATTTTGTATCCCTGTTTATGCGTTTAGTCATAATAATCATCAAAATAAATTGGCTCAAGTTACGGGCCATTGTATTTTTAGATTATTGACTGATAAGTATTCTATGGATCCTGATTATTTTAAAGAATTAAATTTATCATTAATAGTTCAACAATTTATTCATTGGTGTGATCCTGAAAATTTAGTTAACAAATCCAATAAGAAATTTGATGCTCCATTATTACAAATTGGGAATTTCTTGCAATTAATTGAACAAGTTCCTCAAAAACCTGCCAAAAAAATTGTCATTAATAATTTAAATAAAGTTAATATTGATGAGAGTTTAGGTAGTAAAACATTAAAAGTATTGATAGGATCTGTGGAAGAAACCATGAGGATAGTTGATGAAAATAAAGAGACTGACGGGAATTATGCATTTGATGGATTAACCAATAGGAATTTCGAAAAATTCTATCAAAATGTTCAACAACTATATGAAAAAGCAGAGCAGATAGAGAAAGAGATGGAAGGAGAAGGAGAAATAGGCAATGAGCTGAATGTCAGTAGGAATCGGGGTGCTTCGCAATCAGGAAGTCCACAGCCCGAGGTGCATCCACAATCACCACAGTCACCACAAGCACCACAACCCCATCACCAGCCAAAAACACCCCCATCATCAAATTCAACAAGGTCACAACCCCACGGGGAAGAGGAAAAAGGGGTAGATATGGATGTCGATGATCAAAACCATCCTGATAACCAAGATCGTATTCACGAACGTGAGCTAAACGAGATAGATCAATTCTTAGATGCTGAAGATAAGGTTGACTATGATCTCTAAGTTGTTGGTGCGGCGAGTTACCTAACCAGGAATTGATAATCGAACCCGGAAAAAATAACAACAGAAAAAAAAAAAAAACAAAACCGTGCTCGTTCCCATGCGGTCTCCCCCTGCAGTTCCCACGCCCTATTCGGTTTCTATACGGTCCAGTATCCACACGCTAAACGATGGGAACGAGGAGAGGTTTGAAAACGCCAAAGTTTTTCACAACACTGGAAAATTTTCTTTATATAAATATAACCCGTATATACTAGTTATCTATATATCTTGTTGTTGTAGATATATTTCATATATTCCATACACAGATATTCCTTATAGTTAAACTTAAGATCTCATCATGAGTGGACCAAAGATTTACGAAAGTGATCATAAGAAAGATTCTGAATTCACCAAAGCCTTACACGGTGACAGTTATAAAAAAACTGGATTAGGAGCATTAATATCTAAAGCTAAAAATGCCAGTGAAGTTGCCAGTGAAGGATATTTCAAACATTGGGATGGTGGTGTAACCAAAGAAGATGAAGACAAACGGTTAAATGATTACAATAGATTAACCCATCATTACTATAATTTAGTCACTGATTTCTATGAATATGGATGGGGATCTTCATTCCATTTTTCTAGATATTACAGAGGTGAAGCTTTTAGACAAGCTACTGCTAGACATGAACATTTCTTAGCCAATAAAATGAATATTGATGAAAACATGAAAGTATTAGATGTTGGATGTGGAGTTGGTGGACCTGCTAGAGAAATTTGTAGATTTACCGATTGTTCAATAGTTGGATTAAATAATAATGATTATCAAATCGAAAGAGCTAATCATTATGCTGAACAATATGGAATGTCTAATAAATTATCATTTGTTAAAGGAGATTTCATGAAAATGGATTTTGAACCAGAATCTTTTGATGCTGTTTATGCCATTGAAGCTACTGTTCACGCCCCAGTATTAGAAGGAGTTTATGGAGAAATTTATAAAGTTTTAAAACCTGGTGGATGTTTCGGGGTTTATGAATGGGTCATGACTGATAATTATGATGAAAATAATGAAGAACATAGAAAAATCGCTTATGGAATTGAAGTTGGTGATGGAATTCCAAAAATGTTTAAAAAGCAAGTAGCTATTGATGCTTTAGAAACAGTTGGATTTAATATTGAATATCAAAAAGATTTAGCTGATGCTGATGATGATATTCCTTGGTATTATCCATTAGCTGGTGAATTTAAATATGTCCAACAATTAAGTGATTATTTTGCCATCTTTAGAACTTCAAGAATTGGTAGAGCTATAACTACTGGGGCTGTTGGATTAATGGAAACTATTGGTTTAGCTCCTAAAGGTTCTAAACAAGTTACTATTGCATTAGAAGATGCTGCTATTAATTTAGTAGCTGGTGGTAAAGGAAAGTTATTTACACCAATGATGTTATTTGTTTGTAGAAAGCCATTAAAGGAAGATTAGGTAGATGAGTAGTTAATATAGAAAGAGAAGAAAGGGGAGAGGCAGTAGATAGGTGAAAGGATGGGCAGTAGATAGGTGAAAGGATGGGCAGTAGATAGGTGAAAGGATGGGCAGTAGATGGGTAGTAGATGGGCAGTAGGGCAGTAGGGCAGTAGGGCAGTAGGGCAGTAGATGGGTGAAAGGATGGGCAGTAGGGCAGCAGGGCAGTAGATGGGTAGTAGATGGCAACAATTCCAGTGGGCCACTAGCTGCACCTCTACTGGTAACTGGTACCACTGGCTACTGCCCCAGACCTTCAGGGTCTATTTGCAGCAATTTATCAACGGTTTTTGACAATCGCACGCCCTTTCTGCGCCTTAGCAATTAATGGTACCTGAAATTTATTATTGTCATGGCTAATTCAATTAATTTCATCATCAATAAACCCTTCAATTGACTCAATTGATTATTAAAGTTTTTCACTTATCGTCTCACACTTAATAATGACCTTACACAATCCAAATCTTGAAGGTTATAATGTCGTCCGTAACATGTGGATTAAATTCTACAATAAAAGTCAAAAACAATTTGTAGCCCCAGAAAAATGTGCTGGGTGTTATAATAATGATAAATTTGTAATTTGGGCCGTATCAGTAGCCGCTCAAGCCGTGGTTGATGGGGCTAGAATTTATAAAGAATTGGTTCCTTTGGTCGATCCTGCCATTATGACTTTCCAAAAATATAAAAATGATTCCCTTAAAGGTTATTCAGCTGCTGAAAATTCCGGTAGTGATAGAGATATTTACTATGATGATGATGCTCAAGTTTGTAGTGCTATGTTAACTGCTTATGAAGTAACCGGAAATAAAAAATATTTGGATCAAGGTAGAGAATTAACTCGGTTTTTAATGGGAGGCTGGAATGATGAAGATTGTAAAAATAAAGGAGGAGTTAAATGGCATGTAGATAAAAATTACTTAAATGCTTGTACCACCGCAGAAGTAGCCAAATGTTGTTTACAAATTGCTAAATTCATTCCAAATGAATCAAAGACATATATTGATTTTGCTGCCAAATGTATTGATTGGCAAATTAAAGTCTTACAAGATCCTAAAGATAAATTAATTATGGACGGAATTCATACTGAAAGTGATGGTCCTGATAATGCTAAATGGTCATATAATTTAGGTACTACCTTATCAGGAGCTGCTCATTTATATCATTATACTAAAGATGATCATTGGAAAAAAATTGCTGATGAGTTAGCTAAAGCTGGTATTGATAGAAATGTCACTATTTATGATCGTGATTATGGAATGGATAAAAGATATTGGAGAGATGCTTCCTATTTTGTGCAATTATTAATTGAAGGATTGGCTGACTATTTATTATATGTTGATAATCCTCCTGATGATTTGCCAGAGAAAATCGAACAAGAAATTCAAAGACATTTGGTGATGTTTTATGAATATATGAGAGATCCTAATGATGGGTTATATTTACAAAGTTTTGAACCTCATATTACTTATAAAGAAATTTATGATACTAAATATAAAGAGCAATTTGGGGGAAAGAAAGGTTGGGGTTTAAAAGGTGAAGATAAAGATAAAAAAGGAAATCCTCAAAAATGTTTAATGGGGTGTGGTTCTGCTGCTAGAGTATTCTTCCAAGGGGCCAGAGTGGTACCCAAAATAGATTAGTTATTCGTTTGTTCTTGTTGCTCTTATTGTTGTTCTTGTTGTTTGAAATTAATGGATTATTGTATGTTTTTCTATGCTTATATATACACTTATATAACCAATGTAATATCTATTTTCAAACTTTGATTTTGGGTAAGTTAAATGCTGGACCTGAAGGTAATGAAAATAATGGTCTTTCTATCAAGATAAACTCATTGCTATCCACTTTATCTACTGATAAAATCGGTCTATATTTGAAAGAAATATTGAATGGTTTTTCTTCGTCTTGTTGTTCATCTTGATTTTGTTGTTGCTCTTGTTGTCTTAACTTATTGATTTGGGATTGTCTTAAAGAAGTCTCCATCATATTTATGGCATCATCATCATCTTCATCATCATCTTCATCATCATTTATAGTTAACCCATCTCTATTTCTCTTTTTAGAAACGGTGTTTTTATAAAGTTTATTCAAGGGGATATTCAATGATAAATCAAAATAACATAACCACGATTTCCCATAAATCCATACTTTGGATTCATCGGTGAATAATCCTTCTGGTTTATCTTCTAAACTTAAAAATTGTTTAGGTAAGAATTCTGAATTTCTCTTTGACCAATTAGTTAATAATGAATCATTATCAGTGATACTATTAGTAGATTTAATATTAAATTCATAAAGTTTATTATCAGGACTTATCACCAATAAAGTATTGGTAGATGAAACATTAATTAAATGAGGAACATATGGAAGGTTAATTAAATCATAACTAGTATTATCCAACAAGTTAACTATTTGAATTAATCCATTAAATCGACTAATAATTAGAGTATCTTGTTGAGGGTTCACCACCATTTGTTTAATATTATCATGATAACTAAGATTAGATTTTAAGGTCTTACCAGAATCATCATCAAGTTCTATCTCACTATCCAAATCAATGGTTTTTTCTTCATTATTAATCACAAATTTATATAATTCTTCATTACTAGTTAATAATAAAACATTATTATTATTATAAATGGTAAGCATTTTAGCCCCACTAATCACCGCATCAAATTGTTCATGTCTAAATTTATTAACCAAAAGTTTATTAGCAGTTGGTAATAATTCAAATACTTTTACACTAGTCATAGTAGCAGCTACTAATAAAGTTCCTTCCTCATTAATTACAACATCAGTAATATTTTCTTCATCATTTAAACAAATTTTACAAACCAATTTATAATGATCTTTACCTAAAACTTTCCATATTTTAATGGTTTGCTCTTGCCACATAATTACAAGTTTTTCCCGGTTATTAAATAAAATATTCTTTTGTTGTTGATTAAGATTAAGTTTTCTATATTTCCCATCATGAAATTGATTAACTGTTTGAATCACAATGGATTTTTCAACCCCTCCACTAATTAAAAGATTATATCCTTTACTTTCAAAGATTGTCATTGATCTAACATCATTAGAATGTAATAGACGATTATAACTATGGACCCATTTAGAACTTTTATTGTTATTCAAATTAATTAAATTGAATTGATGGATCTTTCGATCTACTCCAGCAGTGAAGAAGGTTTGTTCTTGAACATCATTAGTTATACATAAAATATCCGCTTCATGATTTTGGAAACTTTGTAATAATGTAAAGTTTTCAATATCCCATACTTTAATGGTACCAGTAGAATCTCCACTAATAATTTGACGTCTTTTTTCTAAAACATTAATGGTCCATACTAATGTACTTTCTGATTTAGATTTATCTACTCTCATAGTCCCTAAAATTCTTCCTCTATTTTCTTTTGAACTTGACCAACATCTAATTCTAGCATCTGAACATCCACCAATGATCATATGATCTTGAAACCATTTAATGGTTAATACTTTCAGGTCTTGTCTTTGACAGATCATATCATGTTCTAAAGATCCAAACCCTCCGGAAATATCGATAATACAAACGGCTCCATCATTACTTCCAACTGCTAATTTGGTACCTGATTTATTAATGGCTATGGACCAAATTACTCCTACATTACAATCATAATTAACTTTTGGTAATCCAGTTTTTAAATCCCATTCGGTGATATGGGTAGATCCTCCAACTGAGAATAATCGTGGGGTTGGATCTTGTTCGGTGGTGCTCCAACATAATCCTTCAACAGATCTATCTTTGGATCCGAACAATGTTAATTCATGTTGCCAATTACCTTTAGGATTCCATATTTCAATATCTCCATTACTTCTTCCTACTGCTAATCTCAAGTCATTGGAAGCGATGTTGAGAAGGTTTGAAGGATGGGAGAATGCAACGGCTGTTATGGTATGGGGAGTATAGTCCACAAACCGGCATCTATGTATACTCATGTCTTTTGATATCTCATTCATGGTTGATGAGCAGTCTGAAAAATTTGAGATGGAGATGAGCGATGAGTAGGTGAGTGAGAGTGAGAGTGAGTGAGTGAGAGTGAGACCCGGTAGTACCAGTGCGACAGTTAGACAGATTCAACATAACCAGACATTTATCATCTCTACTTACCTTTACCTATACAAACCCCACAAAACTATTTATAAAATTCAACATCCTAATAAACCACTTATTCTTATCAGTATTCAAAATCATATTAATCACCAACTCTTCTGTCTGTTTATTAGATGTCTTACTAGGAGTTTTAACCATAGTTCTCTTAACAATAACATTCTTTTTAATACACCATACAATGAAAAGTATAGCCAATAAACTAATGGAAAAACTCTTGAGGACTTTAAACACATTTCTTCCTATTAATTTGATCAATTGAACAATCTTTGTTTTGATTCTTTCATTTGGTGAACTATAATCACTTAGATCCGATTCACTTGGTGATGTATGACGATTTTGACCTCTTTTATTTAAGAATTCTCGGGATAATTTATTGATGATTAAATTGATTTCTCCTTGCCATGTTTTAAAATCTTCTAAAGAATGAGCATTAACATTAACTCCTGATGAGTTAGGAGGTAATGATTGGATAGAATGAGGTAATTTCTCTGCTCCCACAGGTTGATCCCTAGGTAAAGAGTATACTGAAGCTGTCCCTACACCAGGTAATGAGCCAGCTCCTCTAAATTGTTGCAGTTGCAGTTGCAGTTGCAGCAGTTGCTGTTGTTGCCGTTGCTGTTGAACATAATCATTAATAGAAAGCATAGTAGATCTTCTAGAATGGGAATAGATCTTTTGCAAATTATTCCTTTGATTAGCATGATTCGACACTGAATAATTACTTGGTAATGGTAAGGGAGTAGTCGTGGAATATTTATCAGATTGATCAGGATCAAATTGTGATATCAGAGGTGAATGATTTGGAAATGGAATATTGGATTCATGGTTCAATTCATCATCAGCAGAAAATTCTAAATCTTTAATTTGATCCCATAAATATTCCAATTCACTTAATAGTTCTCTGGCTTCTAAAGTGCCACTAGCATATACTTTCATGGTATCAATCAAATAGGAAATATACTGTCTTTTAGCTTCAGTCTTAGTTAACCCCTGTTCCCGTTTCCACGCATCCCATTTCTTTTTGGCTCCTTCGTCTTCTAAAGTGAATCCGACTGGTCTTGCCATTATTCCTTCTACATCTCCTTCAGTAGCTTGTTTATACAATCCATAAAGTTTTATTCGATTTTCGGCTGGTGGCCTTGGTAACGATCCATAATTAGATCTTGAGCTCAAGGCTCTAATGGTGGTAATGGCTTTAACAAATACTCGATCTATATGGGTTAGTATAAGAGGATAATAAATCAGGCTATAATAACAACAGGAGGGATTAAATGGGAAGCAATTTGAATAGTCATTGATACGAGACCTCTGGTAGTAACATATAAACTTCCATGGAACTCCTGTTTATCATTTTATTGGTATATATAGCTCCATAGATACCCTGTTTCACCTATTTGTCACTAATTCTCCTACAATGTATCAACAATTAACCTTGAATTAATGGAACCGAGCTGAATATACACCCACACAATATGCTCATACAAATCACCCGAAACGTACAATTTCAGCCTCAAAACTTGACAGGTATAATAGAATGGTCACCTAAACCCATATGTAATGATTCCCGGATGTTATCAAACCCATAGCCCTATCATTTGTAGATAATTCTACATACCTATTGAATCAGACATGATTATAGAGTTGTTTATTTAGTGGGGCAACGCGCATATGAAATAGCGATCAGAAGTTGAGGGAGAATTTAGTGAGAAATCAGTGAGAGAGACAAATCAGTGAGGGAAGGCATTGGCAGAGCACTGGCAGGAAAGACCATTGGCAGGATGGTGGAAAGACCATTGATATACACCAATTGAGGTCACTGGTAACTCAATTGATATGAACAGCAGAAGTCAGGTCATGAGAAGCATTGGTTGGTTAATGGCACATCATGATATGTAGACTATGACAGTAAGTATAGGGCAAGGTCTAATAGAGGTCCAATAAAGGTTCAATAAAGGTCCAATAAAGGTCCAGTGAAGGTTCAATTGAAACTAGGAATGTAGTAACGGTGAGTAGTAAGCAGTGGCTACTAAGCAGCTATCAAGCAGTGACTATTAAGCAGCTATCCAGTATCTGCTTCAGAGTCACTTTCTCTAATTACCCATAGCTCTCTCGTACACTGTGCTCATACACTGTGCTCATACACTGTGCTCATACACTGTGCTCATACACTGTGCTCATACACCGCTCCCCCTTATCTACGTCAGTTTACTCAGAGAAGAGATGTAAGCTAATGAAATGGACCTATCATACCCATAAAACAGAGTACAATGGTGAGTAGTCAGCTTGAATTAATCTAGTTTGCACCAAAATAGGAACCAAATACAGATCATTATAATATAAAATATAATGATTTAGCACCAGAGTGTCGGCAAACATAAAAGTTTTAATAACTTCTTTCATGAAAATTGGTAATCAATATTATTTATATATTTTGACTAGAGGACTGGTCTCATTATGGAAAAAAAAATAGCGTATTAAATTATCTTAATTTTCTGGTACATCAATTTCACCATCATCGATAGCTTCAATAATATCATGAGGGTTTTTACCTTCAACACGACATCCAACAGATTGAGCAGTACCTAAAACTTCTTTAGTAACAGAAGCTAAGTTTTTACCAAATGATTTGTGTTGCATTTGTCTAGCAATTTCAAACATTTCTTCTAATGGGATATTACCAGAATGTTTGACATGTTTTTCCTTCTTTCTATCTCTTGGGGCTTCTTTTAAAGCAGTGATAACTAAAGAAGAAGCAGATGGTACTACGGAAGCAGTAGCTTGTCTATTTTGAATTCTTAATTGTACAGTAACTTTAATCCCTTTGAAACTTTTGGTGGCTTTAGCAATATCTTCTCCTACTTTCTTTGGTGATAACCCTAATGGCCCGATTTTTGGGGCTAAGGCTGAGGATGCTCCTACTTCTCCTCCTACAGCTCTTAAGTAGATGAACTTAACTTCAGTTGGATCAAATTTTGGTGGCATCTTGTTTTAATTCTTCGTACTTGGTATGAGTTAAACAAGTAGTAAATTGTATTAAAATTTTTTTTTTCACTACTCGTTTGATGCCGTCGCAGAAAAAAAAAAAAAAAGTCCCAAAACGTTACACAAAAATGCTCCAGGCCATAGTGCGACTTCAAGATTAAAAGCAGTCACGAACATCACATGAATAAAGTCACGCGACTTTCTTCAATAGAATATAGTACTAATATAACTATAAAGTACCACCGGGTATATCATCACCAATTCTAGAATCTTCATATAATTCATTAATATCATTATTCTGTTCAATAGTATCTGCTAATTGTCTTAACATTATAGCAGGATGCTTCCCTAATTCTTGTAGTTCTTTAAATATTGGTACTGGTTTTTCCGCCAATTTTAATATTCTTTCTTTATCTCCATAACAAATCACTAACACATATTTAGACCAATCAACTCGAGGTATATGATGTCTCTTCATGGCTTGTTGTAAGATCTTTAAACATGAATCTTCTGATGATGCTCTTAATTGTTTTAATGGTTCATTTGAGGTATTGACAGCATTATTAGATCCCGGCCCAATAGTTGACGCAGTAGATGCTGCTGATGATGATGTCGATGTCATAGCACTATTAGAATTATCTTGTCCCAGAGTATTTGAACTGGCCAGGGATGAATGTTTTCTAAACGGTTTACTGCTGCCACCAACTGAATAAGCAGAACTACTAGATTTACTTTCAACTAATCTAGGTCTAGCATTCTTATCATTAGGATTATTTGTTAGTGAATTAGAGGAATTAGAAGTAGTACCGGGACCACCAGGGCCACCAGGGCCACCAGGACCACCAGGACCATTACCACTAGGACCACTACCACTACCAACACCAGGACCACCAACACTACCACCACCACCACCACCAGTACCTATATTAGAGCTGGAATTTTGGCTAGATATCATCTTCCCAGTCCCCAAAGAAAGTATGGATCCCGATGAAAACCTATTTGATTGTGTAGGACTTGGTAGTGGATTAGGATTAGAATTTCGATTTGATCCAGGTTGTTGATTGATTAATCCAGCATCTTGTAAAGTATCAATTAAAGTATTACTGTTAGTAGAATGGTTACTAGAAATCGAATAAGTAGGAGAATCAACATAATTCGTACTATGACCCGGATCTAAAGTAGGTGTTGGTAATGGTTTTGAATCTTTTAGTAGTCTAATTATAGGAATTAAATCACTTTTCAACCTATTGAAATTATCATGTAATCGTTTAATATCCAATGTTTGTTGATCAGATGTTGGTGATGATGTCAGGGATTGATGAACAGCAACTGATAATTTCTTCATCATCTCTTTCATTAACACAGTCGATAATGTAAGACTTTCAAAATGAATGAAATTATTATTAAGGTTAATATTGCTTAATTTATACTCTGGATCGTGGAATGATTTGGGGGGTGACTTTTCATAATGTTTATTGATCAAGTCAGAAATATTCTTTTTGATTTGTAATCTAGTACTTAACTTGTGAATCCCAATTTCTTTTAAATGTTCAGTAGTGATGAATGGAAGTAATGATCCTTCGATATTATTATCTAAAAATGCCAGGCCTAGTTTCTGGTCTCCTTCTGTCATGACTGAGTTGATATAACTACAGACTTGTGCTGGGTCCCATTGTAGAAATGAATCATTAGTACTATGAACCGTAGTCATAATTGGTTATTAGGGATCAATTGTGAAACTATGATATATTTGACCTGTGTAATCTTATTATCAGTGAGGTAAAGTTCCACGCATTCGCGGTTTCACCATAATGATCCCCATAGGACAAAGGGCGTGTTTATACCATATGAACATAGCAGCAACAGGAGCAGGAGCAGCAGCAAGAATTGGTTGCAAATATTCATTGATTTAGCTTGATTAATTAAGTTGAAGGAGGGATGCAAATGATCCGAGGATTTCACATATGGTTATTATCGGCGGTTTGTATGTATTAGAGCCTTCAAAAAGTCTATTGGCTGGAGTAATGTTGAAAAGAATAGACCTGTTACTGAAGAGAAAAGTATGGTGAACGCACGTAGCTCTCTCTCTCTCTCTCTCTCTCTCTCTCTTTATCTCTCTATCTCAAGCGATTTTTCAAATTTGAGATAACACTAACCAGTGAACTCAATCACTTATCCCTGTCACTTGACTCAATTACTTATCCCTGTCACTGAACTCAATCACGTAACACTCAATCACTCAATCGGATATCCATAACCAGAACAAGCTAACCAAATGTCAATTCCTGGAACCGTCCACTCATATTTACCAAAGAAAACTGCCTTTGAATTTAATGGCACCAATCCTCAACATTTCGCTAAGAACGTAGTGTTATTCATCGGTGGATTAACTGATGGTCTTTTAACCGTTCATTATCTTCCCCAATTAGCCAAAACCATCAATTCAATTGATCACCATGGTGACTGGGTGTTAATACAAGGACTTTTATCTTCATCATATATGGGATGGGGACATGGGTCTTTAGAAACCGATAATAAAGAAATTAGCAAAATCATTAGCTATTTAAGATCTCCTCAAGGTGGGTCTAGACAAAAAATTATCTTAATGGGACACTCTACTGGATGTCAAGATGCTATTAGATATCTAAGTCAATTTAGATATCAAGACAAATTCATTGATTCTATGGATATTGATGGAGCTATTCTACAAGCCCCAGTTTCTGATAGAGAAGGAGTGGCAGAAGAAATGGGTCATGAACATCTTGATTCCTTAGTTAAGGAATGTTATGATAACTATATTTCTAAAGGCTTACTTCATGAACTGTTACCTTTGAAATTTACTAAGGCTTCATTTAATTATCCTATTAATGCTTATAGATTTTATTCATTATATCTGAAATATGGTGATGATGATTTTTTTTCTACTTATTTATCTGATGATCTGCTTAGTAAATCATTTGGAAAAGTAGAGAAGCCATTATTGGTATTATATGGAGAGAAAGATGAATATGCTCTTGAATCTGTAGATAAACAACAATTGATTCAAAAATGGTCAACATTTGTTCCTGGCTCCTTTTGGTGTAAAGAAAGCAAAGTGTTGAAAAATGCCAACCATACGGTTGATGATGTTGGTGCCATGAATGATATGATCGAGACTATCAGTAGGTTTATATATTGTATTTAATAAACTGATAACATTAATAAATTAATAACCATCGTTGCCTTATATATAACTGATGACATTAATAAATTAATAACCATCAGTTGCCTTATATGTCTTAACTGCTTCCATTAACCCTTCATAATACCTCTCAACACTAGTATCATCAGCTAATAAATTAACTTTTTTTGAAGGTTTCAAAAAACCCCAAAACTTCTTCAGTTCCGGTTCTGATTCTTGTCTATTCAAATTAACCTTCTTGAATTGATCTTCTAACTCATCAGGATTTGAATCTAATCTAGCAAATAAGTATCTTGCTTGTGAATGATTCTTTTGAGTAATGACAATATTAGGAATCAATACTCCTTTTAATCCTCGATGAATATGATTGATAGGAATTGATAATCCTTGTTCTTGAAGCAAATGACTATTGTTTGAATGATGAAGCTTTAAAATCGGATCATTAATGTATAGGATCACATTAAACATGGAATCCATAATCACAAAAGTAGATGATGGGACATTTAACACGGCATTTGCAACCAAAGGAAGAGGTGATATTACACCACCACTGCCACCACCATTACTTGGAGTCATCAGATATAAATAAGGCTGAATCACCTTTATTGAACTTTCACAATCCATTCGTTTAAACCAATGATGATAAAATGCTATTTCATCAGGCAGTGAATTAAATATTTTAATCAATTGAGGATTCTTTCGTAAATTATATCCTAACCCTGGTAAATTCTTGAAATTTTCATTAATCTTATAATTTTCAATCAATTTATCTACCAAAGTAGAATAATAAGGATTTGAACCACTAGACCTTTCAAGTGATAATCCTCCGAAATTATGTAATAATTTGATCAAACATTTATCAAAATCCCCTACAATATTATCAAACTTTTCATGACCTAAAGTGGTATCAATCTTATTTAAAAGTAACCTAGTGAGTAATGTAATAAAGGCATATTGATCAAAACTTGCCAATAATTCTTTCTGTTTAATTATATTACTTTTAGTATTGATTATCTTATATGAACCATCAGACATCTTCACTTTATTAGCTATCAAATATGCCAAAGTTGTGTTTTTACAAACATTAGCAATTCTTAATTTCCATTTATTGATAGATTTATCCCAATATTTCAATTGGAATTGTATAAACATTTGTTTTATCCCATCAGAATCTAATGAACTAGAAGTAGCTGCTAAATCTGGTTCAAAGAATATGGCTAAAGTATCATTTGAATCAACCACATTAAAATGGTATTGATTGGTGAAATTGGTCTTTTTACCACTAGTATCAAATTCAGTTAAATGATCAGAAATCTTTTCATGGTGTAAATCATAAAATTTTTCAGATTGATAAGATGATGGTAATCCATGTCCATGTCCAATTATTCGACATAATTTAAGTTTAGGAGACGTTTTAATAGTTAAAGTAGAATTAAATTTTGTATCATTAAAGTCAAAATTGAAATTGAAAATTCTATCCAATTGATGTTGAAAGCGAATATTCCCAAATGAATCATATAAAAAGATATCTCCCATGGTTTGCAGAGCCAATGATTTCATTTCATAAATTCCTACTTGATCTAAAGATCCAGTAAATAAATCAAACGTCCATTTTGGTTGTTGAGGATTTAATGGGAAATCCGTTTCTTTTTTAGAAGTAGAAGTAGTGATGATATTGGCAATATCTGGTGATAATCCACATGCTATTAAAGAAATGGTTTTATAGAATTTCAGCGATGGAATGAACTGGGTTGAATGGAAATTAGCAATATCTTTATGAGTTCTTAAATTCGTTTCCTTAGATAAATCAATAATATTTCCAGGATATTTCGTACATGGACCACTTAAAAACATCATGATTTTCCCCAAGAACCCTTTATATGAACATTTATGTAATACAACTGATAGTATATAAGTGGCTAATCCAGTGGATCTAGATGGTTTAAAACTATTGGTTAATTTGGGTCTCAAGTTGGTGATATAGTCAACGATCTTGGACCTATTATGATCATTCACTTCAATTAAATACTTTTGGATAGTACTTGAATGAATATCGGAACCTAGTTGTGCAGTTAACTCGAGTTTCTTAACAATTTTATCAATAAGTTTGGCATCTTGAAATAATTGAATTTTATAATCTTGGACTTTATTTTCTTCTTTATCCACTGGGAAAACATCACGATTTGTTATTGTATTGATTGACATATTATGGAAATCATGAAATCCTACATACTCATCGAATGTCACCAATCCAATTCGACTGCCATTGGGTAAATTACCAATGGCCTTACAAATATTGGCTTTTAAAGAATTAAATGAACTAGTTGATGATGATGATGATGATGATGATGTTGTTGTTGTTGTTGTTTCATCAATATGTTGATAGTTGTCCATAACAAAAACGTATGTTAAAGGATTGTCCTCATAGGTTTCACCAACGCTATAAGGAAGTATGTAGTCAATTGTAGAAGAGGACTGTCTCAATTCTATTGGCCATTGGTCAATATCACTATGAGAATCAGGGATTTTATAATCTTGTGGTAAAAAGTTTTTCTCTTCACAAAACGGACAATGCCACATTCCGTTAGCTCTATCTAGCTGAATGAATGGGTTTATATAGTTTTCACATACCGTACATCTAAGGGGATACTTCTGGTTATCTATTAAAGGAATTGGTTTAAGGCCTGGTCCTCTTGAATGTAATGGAGTATATAAACAACCGATTGGGGTCAGTAATTGGGAAGCTTCTAATCTAGTGGAAGGGAAGACATTCCAATTGAATCTGATACCATCTGCTTTACTGGAGACGTGATGGTCTTCTTTCATTGTGAGAAGAAGGTGTTGAAGGAATGAAATCAATGAGATTTGAGTCAATGAGATTTGAGTTAGTGAGACTAATTTTTCTTATCAGCGAATCACCGGATCTTGCCGTTATCAGAGATGCGAGGGTTTAATGAGTGGGTGAGTGGGTGAGTCCTAGTGTGGCCATTGAGAGTTGCCCTACAATGCCAAGGATGTAGAGCTCTGACACCCACCAGAAATACAAATAATGGTGAGTAGACACCCTGTAATAATTACTCTTTCATTAAAATATAACCAGTTAATTACCCCCCTAGATAATCAGAGCTTCAGTAGCAGCTACAAGGTCGTGCGCCCTCCTCAATCATCTCATCACCAACATCGCATCGCATCAGCTCTTCGCACTCTATCTCATCTCTCAAACACCTTCTACATACAACAACTACCTCCATACACCATGGTTAACAAACAACAAACAAAGAGAGTTAAGAGGTCTAATAAGCAAAACCTGACGAGGACCGTTGATTCGGAAGTCACCACCGACTCCTTAGCTAGAAACCTTCTTGAAAACCAACCGAAACTAACCCCTAAATCCACTGAAAAAAAATTATCAAAAGGGGCCATTAAGAAACAACAAGCTAAAATACGGTTATATGGAGCTAAGAATGGGAAAGAATATAATGAACAACAATTGAACATCCCTAAATTAAACCGAGCCATCAACCCCGGAGTTAAAGTCAAAAAGGGAAAGAAGGGGAAGAAGTTTGTCGACGATAAGGACTCATTAACCATGAATTTATTAGTTAAATCAATTAATGATAAATATGATCAACAAAATGAAAGTAAATTAGAAAAATCTAGAAGGCTAGAAGAAATAAGAGAGTTGAAGAGAAAAGAAATCGAAAGAAAAGAAGAAATGAAGAAGGATAAATTAGAATCTAAAAAGGATGAATTAAAGAATAAAGCTTCAGTAGCTAGAGCTAATAGAAGAAAAAATGCTAGAGTTGCAAAGAAGATTGAACGTAATGATAATAATTCTAATGACGATAATGATTCGAAACCAAAGAAAAAGAAGAGTGTTTCTTTTGCTTGAAAAATATTGTTGAAGTACTAGTTAGACTATATACCAAAACCATTTATCAAAACTATTTACATATAAACGCATTTATTTCAGAGGTTCCCCCACTTAAAACCCACTTAAAACCCATACGAAACTCTTGACATTCTACTTCTTCTCTCTCTCATCTTTTTAGAAAAATACCATCCATAAGCTACCCCAGCTATTGAACCCCCTAAATGAGCAGCATAATCATGAGCTCCCCATCTAAAGAATAATCCTGCTACATTATAAGCCACTGACCCTAAAAATGCTAACCAAGCACCTCCAGGGATTGGGAAAAAGAAAAGAGCAATTGGGGCTTTAGGGATTAAATAAGAAAATGTTCCTAATACACTAAATATAGCTCCAGATGCTCCTAATGATCCCACGGCTAATGAAGTTCTGGTAATAGTAGGAATCACAATTGATATAAATGACGATATAACTGCTGAATTTAAATACATCATCAAAAAATTAGAAGCCCCTAACATCATACATAATGAACTTCCAAATGATTGTAATACAAACATATTCACTAAAAGATGCATAAAACTTTGATGTGAAAATGCTGCTCCTAATAATGACCAGTTGGAATAAACGTTATCTTTGACTAACAATCCATACCTGGTTAAAAATTTCAAAAATTGTGGTGATTTCCACATTAAAAATCCAACCCCATTAATAGCAATTATTGAATAAACCAACATTTGGGGTCTTCTTTTAAATATCCCTAATGGGGTATAATCCATTAAATATGGCATGGTTATGGTGGTTCCTAAACAAAAGGCTGCTGTGAATAATGCTGGTCCTTTTAATCTATCCCAATTGGAATTCCCATAATATCGATTATAATTCTTCCAGGTGTTACTTTTTCTCATGGAAAACTGTCTTGAGTGAGGGATTGACCTTTTGGATGATAACCATCTGGCTGACCAGACCGATCCATTTAAACCTTTGTTGAAGTTATAGAAATATGAGCTGTATTTATACTTGGTTGTCGATGGGTTTGTGGATGTTTGTAACATCAGGATATTTGATTTATGACATTGTGATGAATGTGAGGATTGTGAAAGTAAGTGGATTCTTCTTGAAAATTGTTGGTTTATTTGTTGGTTTATTTGTTTCTTTAGGGTATTTAAACCCATAGATGTAAGTTTCAGGTACTCATAAATCTTCAAAGGTCTAAACATTTGTGATATTTATGGTAATATTACAATTAATAACTCCTAAAATTGTGAGCGTAAACCCTCTGCGGTTTCCACTGGTTCATAAGTAGTGCGCGCGCCCCTCAACTGCTAAAAATCATTTTATTCACAAAATTTACACATCTGATACATAACAAAAGATATATAAAATATAGCAATAAAGACACGCAGGCAAAGTGCTGAAGAGGTACCATCAGGTAAGAACATTAAGTTAACATTTAACATATGATGTTAGTGTGATCTGAGATTATGAGACCTGAGAGGGACCATGTATCACCAATAACTCAACCCCATTTTCTTCCATTGATGATATTTAACTGGATGATATACATAATCTCCAGTCTGTTGATATACTTCAACACACCACTAAATCTTCGAATCAAATAAGCATTTAACTTGGTATTGAATAAATTTACATCATTCTCTATTGATATTGAATATAGTTGCAAGCTTATCTTCCAAACTCTTAACAAATTCAGGATCTTTTTCACGATATTCTTTATACCTACGACCCATTGCTTCCACTTCTGATTCAGGAAATGGTCTACATTCAAAACGAATATTAGTTGGAAGATTCATAATTGGAGGAGGTGTAACAGTTTCAGATTCAATCTCAAACCGAGGTAAGTCCTTATTAGGCCCCGGAATTGAAGATAATTTCAAAATTTTAAAAGTTGCTCCTTCTAAGGGGTTTTCTTCATCTTCCAGTTCAGAGTTTTCGGTTACAATTCCAGTTTCAGTTCCAGTTTCAGTTTCAGTTTCAGTTTCAATTTCAGGTTGTGAGATCAATGCCAATAAGCACTTAATTAATTCTATTTCCGTACCTTCCTCTGGTTGATTGTCATCCAATCTCTTCAATAGACCATTTAGTTCTGATTTTGCTCCCATTTGCAGCATTCCAAAACTATATCTACTTATAGCTTCATTATCTTTACAATTTTCTTGGATATTGGAGATCAAATCATTAATAGAGCCATCGTTTAAAAGCATGTAAAAATAGGTAAATGATTTTAATGATTTTAAACTACTTACTCTTCGTCTTGAATAACATTGGGATTGGACTTCCGCTGCCATTCTCTTTATCAGATATACTAAATTACCAATCTCGCTCATGGTATATATGATAGTGAACGGGAAAAAATGCTGCTAATAATTTGTAGAGAATTGGGGGGGTCAAAGGGTGAAAACGGGCCATATTTATATTACTCTGAAAGATCGACATAAATAAAATGGTTGTCAATTGCCACAAATACATGAAACACATCTGAAACACATCTGAAACACATCTGAGTGATAGATATCTCAATATCTTAAAGATCGACATAAATAAAATGGTTGTCAATTGCCACATCTGAAACAAATACACATCTGAGTGATAGATGTGTGTGTGTGTGTGTGTGTGTGTGTGTGTGTGTGTGTGTGTGTGTGTGGGTGTTTCTGGCTCTCGATTTTTTCGCAACCAATGCTGCGAATTACAATGCTGCGAATTACAATGCTGCGAATTACAATGCTGCGAATTACAATGCTGCGAATTATGGTGCAAGTATTATGGTGCTAAGTATATATTCTTTATCCAACTATTATACAAAACCTCTTCCCAATGGACTATAATTGATCAAGAGAGTCCACATCATCATTATCAAAATCAGGATTTCTTCCCTTCCCAGCTAATCTTTGAGCAGCTAATTGTTGAGTAGCATATTGTTGTCTGACCTTATCAGTCATTCTTTCAATTTCCCCTTCAGCATCTTCAGCTTCCTTTTCAGCATAATCCATAACTAATCTTCTACCAAGTAAATGAACTCCTTCTAATTGGTTCATTGCACTTTCTGAATCCTTAATAGATGAGAATTCCACAAAGGCAAATCCTCTAGCTGATTTATCAAATTTCTTTGGAACTCTAGCTGATTTAATTTGTCCAAAAGCTCCAAATAATTCAACAATATCTTTTCTAGTAGCCTCAAATGGTAAATTCTTAATGATAATTTTGGTAGATTTCTTACCTCCTTTAGATTTGCGTTTATTGGTGCTGGCACTTCCTTGTCTATTAGAAAGTTTTAATTGTAATTTATGACCATCTAACACATGTCCATCCATAATTGAAATGGCTTTTTCGGCATCTTCTTTGGATCTAAATTCAACAAATCCAAATCCCATACTTAAAGTAGAACCAGACTTCTTAGGATCTGGTTTGGTCTTTACTGTAGCAACTGCAAATCCTGGTAAAGTTTTAAAACTGTTGACTAATTGTTGAGTAGTGGTTGAAAAATTTAAATTCTTTACAAATACTGAAACAGTAGGACCTTCAATATCATCAATTTCTTCTTCTGGAGCTTTACCGTTGGTATCATTATTATCATTATCATCGTCATCCATATGGTTATCTTTAGATCTATTGGTTGGATCCATGATATCATTAGCAGATATTTTGGCTTCAACCGGTTTATTAATATCACCTATATCGACATTTTCACCAGATACTGGTTCACGAGTAAATAAATCTTTGGGTCCTTTCTCCAAATATAAAATACTTTTTTTAAGCCTTTTATAGGCCAATTTAGTAAATGCTGCTCTAGCACTTGGAGAATCTCTAAATTCTACAATGGCTATAGTACCAGCAGGGGGCATTAAAAGTCTTTTAATTTCTCCATATGGGGCAAATAACTCTCCGATTTCTGATAAGCTTGTCCCAAAGGAAAAGTTTTTAACCAAGATTATTTTATCGTCTCTTTCACGTTTATCAAAACTGGTTAAATCAACTCCTTTCAGTTCAAAATATTTTCTAGTATCACCAATTACATGAGCTTCTGCTAATGCTTGCTTTACCGCAGAATCAGAACTTTGAACATCAATTAATTGTGATTTGGAAAGTCCCATCTTATTAGCAACGGATTCCAAGACTGCATCTTGGTTCATATATAATGAATTCCAACTAAATTGTGATTTGGCTGCTTGGGCTTTTTTCTTTAATTCTCGTTGTTTTTTCAAGGGTAAATTCTTCAAATCAAATTCATCTAATCGATGATCTTTCTTCTTGTCAGCTGGTAAAATATGTAATAATCTTCCTTGGAAAATTTGTTTATCGAGATCTTGATAAGCTATTACGGCATTATCTGGATTAACAAATTGTATATATACAAACCCTTTGGATTGTCCGGTTCTGGTATCAATGGCAATATGGACTTCTTCTATTGGTCCATATGGAGAGAATAATTCTTTAAAATCTTCTTCGGTTGATGAATATAAAATATTTCTTATGAATAATCTACCAGTTTCATTAATCTTGTCAATGACTTTCCTCTTAGCTGCTTCTTCTTGATCTTCCTGGGTTTGTTGTTGAGGACGGTGAGTAGTGGTTGAACTTTGACGGCTATCTTCTGAACTTGTTGATTCTTTTCCTGACTTTGCCTTTAATTTTTCAGCTCTTTGTTCTTGTTCAAGTTGTTTTAATCTTTGTTCATTTTCAATCATACGAGTTCTTCTTTGTTGAAGCCATTCAAGATCCGATACGTTTTCATCTTTAGCTAGTTTCTCGTCACTGTTTTCAGTATCTGATCCTTCATTTATTTCATGTTCTTCTGATCTATCGAGACCATTTAATGGGATCATTTCTTCTTCTTCTTCCTCCTCATTATCATCATCAAGATGACCATTGAAATCTTCGTATTCATCATCACTGGCATTTTCTTTAGCCCTTAAAACATCAGATCCATTATTTTGTGGTCCACTAGAGCCTGGTTCACCATTTTCTTGATCTTGTTTAGCTAATGCTTCTTCTAAAGCTTTAGTAGATGGAGCACCAGATCCATCAGCTAAATCATCATTTGCCCATGATCTGGTTTGACCAGATGATTTGGTAGCCTCTAAAAACTCTTTTAATTTTGGGTTACTTTCAATTTCTTGATCAATACTTGATTTAACTTTTTGTTTCTTTGTTTTACGTTGTTCTTCTTGTTTTAATAATCGTTCTTCTTTCTCTTTCAATCTCTCGTAGTTCAATTTCCTTTGGTCTCTCATAGATATTGGGACCGAAGGATCAGAAAATGTTTTCGCCAATTCTACATCGATTCTGGCAGTATCTATGAATGATTTATTAAAGTACTTAACGGCATCTTCAGCATGAGCTTGAGATTTATACCCAATGAATGCAAATCTTCTGGATTCACCGTTTCTCTTTTTCATCAACTTGACGTCACTTACATCTCCCTTTTGGTTGAAGTGTTCTTTCAATTTATCCTCTGTTAAGTATTTGGGTAATCCCTTTACAATTAACCGTGACATGATTTATGGTGATAGTGATAAAATTCTTTTGTGATGAGATGAGATGAGATGAGTGAGAGTGAGTGCGAGTGAGAGTGAGTGAGAGTGAGAGTGAGGAAACGAGATCGAGCGAGATCGTAGACCGTGAGACCCTGCGAATCTGAGAAAAATCAATTTGTGGTTATCATATTAATTGTTGCAAAAAATACAAGACATACACATTCTTTCTCTATTCGATTACATATATAAGTGGAAATGGAGCTTATAAAACACTTGGGCCTTGTTCCACAGCGAGATCCTACTGTTTTGGCTACAATCTATAAATTACGAGGGCTCATCATTTGGTATATTCTATTCAATGCCCTTGTAGGATATCAAATAATCTCGTGTATTTCGTCATTATTATGTTATACATTTCCAGATGCTTCCACTAATGTTAAACGGAAAGCTTGTATAATGTTCTGGGATTTATGTATATACTTTATGAATGCTAACAATATAAACGTTGAAGTTACTGGAGATTCAATTCCTAGTGAATCAGCAGTATTTTTAAGTAATCATAGATCATTAGTAGATCATCTAGTAATTAATTATTTGGCTAGATATTCATATGCTTCAAATAAAAGTTTGGAAATCCCTATAGTTAACTTCTTTACCTGGTTCTTAATTTGGAAAGTTCCTACCTTAAAGATCCTCGTCAATATGGCAAAAAATGATGAAAATTGGGAATTAGATTCTCAATTAGCTGATGGGGTTTTCAATAAATTAATAATTAGTAAAAAAACTGAATGGCTAGTATTGTTTCCTGAAGTTAATATTTTCACTGATGAATCTGCTCAATTACAAAAGATTCAAAGTGAAAAGTTTTATTTACCAATCTTTGAATATTTATTATATCCAAGATTCTCTAGTTTGTTTAATGTTATACTGGTATTAAAAACAAGAGACCATCATAAATTTAATCGATTGTTTGACCTTACCATTTATTATTATCATCTAAATGAATTCGATGAAAAGCAATATATTTCCCCTAATCTTTTAAATATCTTTGGTAGTGAACAAAAATTATTTATAACGATTAATGTCAAGAATAAAAATTTGACAAGAATCTCTGCTAATAGACAAAAATTAGAAAGATGGTTGGAGAAGACTTGGATTGAAAAAGATCAACAATTAAAACAAGCTTATTCATCTTGAATATAATAGATTGGAAGGTTTTTTATCACTGAATATTGATTTTCGTCTCGTTCAATTTTAAAAAATGAATCAGTAAAACTATCACCATTTATAAGACTCAAGAATTTCTCATCATGAGTAATTACAATAAGTTGGAAATTCTTTTGATCTTTTCTAAATTCAATGATTTTATTTAAAGATTCTGCAAGTGATTCAGTATTTTCCAGATCTAAATTGGTAGTAGGTTCATCTAAAGCAATGATTCCACAATTCGAACCAAAACATTCTGCTAATGCTAATCTAATTAATATACTAGTTAATACTTTTTGACCAGCTGAACACCTCCCTCTCATATCTAATTCAGTTCCAAATTTATACATTACCACTCTATAATTATATGATCTATTGGTACTTGTAGTGGTGGTTTTTGATTGATCATTACTATCGGATTTTATGGCAATATAATCAATATCAGTCCCTTTATAAGTGGCAATCCATAATTCTCTTAATATCTTATTTATTTCTTTCATCTTAATACTATGAAATTCCATAATAGCTCGATCTACTGATTTAGAATAATTCACTAAATCATTGGAAATTAATAAATTGGTTTGTAATTCAATCCATTTTTCATAATATACTTCGTCTATATCTTTATATTCTTCATTTAATTCTTGATTTAATGATTTGATCTGTTCATTAATTTGTTTGACTTGGCCAATTTTAGAAGAATTTTCTCCATTTAAATCAGATATTATCGTTCTTAAATTCTTTGAATCTTGTTGATATTTATCTCGATTAAGTTCTGCTTGATTAATATCTAAAGCTTCAATTTGTTCTTCAACATTTGATAATTCAGTTTGTAAATTTCTATAATCAATATTATCTCTAATTCCTGATTTCAAATTAGATGATTCATGAACTTTTGCTTCATAACTTTTAAGGGTAGTTGAATTATTAGATATCTCTTCATTTAAAGTCGAGATCTCTGATTTAAGATCATTAATCTCGCTAGTATTCTCTTCAATTAATTGTCTATCGGAATTTTCAAATTCTTCAACGGCTGAAATTAATGATTCTAATTTAGAAAGTCTGGCTTTTAAATTATCTAATTCAGTAGATTTTTTAGTTTCATCCTCCAACATTTGTTCGAATAATGCATCATTTTCTTTGACTTGGTGTTGTCTAGTTTTGATTAATTGTTGTAATTTTTGATCTATAGACTCAATATTTCTTTCTAAACGAGAAATTGATTCGTTATATTCATTAATCAAATGGTCAAAGTTTTTAAAATCATTCAAATCATTTTCTAATTTTTTAATTAATATTTGTTTATCTTTTATCCCGGATGACATTTTATATAATTCTTTCTCCTTTTTATCTTTAAGATCTTTATTATTATTAACTTTAGTTCGTAAGTTCTTTATTTCTAATAATTTGTCTGATTGAGATTTATTTAATTCATCGATTGAAATATCTTTATTTATATCAAAATCATCTAATTCCATAGTTAAAGAATTGATTTTATTACTAATAGTTTCAAGTTGATTATGAGTAGATTTAATCTCATTGAGTAAATATTTAACATTAGTAATTTCATTCAATTCTTGTTGTTTTTGATTAAATTGTTTCTCAAGTTGTGAAGATTCAGGTTTGATATTTGAATTATAATCAAGTTGTAAATTATTTAATTTTTCATCTAATTCATTCACTTCATTCGTTAAAGAATTATACTTATAAATGTCAGAACCAATTGATTTCATCATATCATAATCCTTCTTTGCTTCTTCTACTTCTTGATTCAATTGATCTATACTCATTTTATTAACGTCCTCCTGTAATAATTTAACAAAAGCTGTTAATTCATTGGATTCAAATGATCGTTGACATAATGTACAATGGTGGTTTTTTTGACCAATCTCAATAGCTTTAATTTTAAATTGTTTGGAGATTTCAAAAGTCTTTAAGGATTCTATAGTACTTTGATAATCGCCTTCAAGTTCTTGTAAAATGGTTTCATAATCTTTAATTTCATCTTGATTCAAAACTTTACAAATCCGATTTTTACATGATTCTAATTCCTGTTTAGAATTATTTAATGAATTGGAATTCATAGAAATTGATGTAGTTGATGCATTTTCATCCGATTTAACTTTTTCATATTTTGATTTTAATTCATGATATTCATTTTCAACCTTATTATATTTGGTATTAAATTGTTGTAAATAATTTTCAATGGTCACTGGTAATGATAATCCTGTACCTAATTTTTGTAAATTTTGATCTTGAGTAGAACTCATACTTGATTGAGATTGCTTCAAATAAGCTATTTTATTAAATAAATCATTCTGGTTATTATAACATTGAATTTGATCATTTAATCTTTCAAATTCATTTTCTAATTGATTCAAATGTTTAGAATTGTTTGAAATTTCTTCAGTTAAATTACTTAAGAATTTGGAATTCTTAGAATCATTATATTTCCCATTTAGCTCATTCAATTCATTACGTTCATTATTTAAATTAGATTCATCCAAATTCAAATTTTGGATTTTATGTTTCAAATCATTTATTTTGGATTTAAATTCAGAAATGGATTCTTGTTTATACTGTTTGGTGTTGGTATTATTATTAATTGAATCAACAAGTTGTTGGATATTAAGGTTTCTTTCACTTTTAATTTTATCATTATTGGTCTTTGTATCTTCCAAGACGGTAGAGATGGTTTCAATGGAAGTACTTAATTCTTGTTTAAATTTGAATTTATCTTGACCATCACCACCAATTATCATGGTTAAATCATTTAAATTTTCATTATATTGAGTTTTCTTAACGGTTAAACTCCCTTGGATTTTATTTAAATCTGTCAAGTGGGTTCGTTTAGTCTCAAGCAGGTCATTTAATTGATGATTTATTCCCAGTAATTGATCAATTTTCTCATTATATTCATGTAATACATTGTCGAAATTATTTAATTTATCATTTAATTCCGATAAATCATCCGGTGAAATATCAATGGAATTCTCCAATCTTTCTAGTTGTTGATGTAATGATCTTTGAGTAAATTTTAATTGTTCATAATTACTTAAAATTTTTTGGAAATCTTGATTGGAGTTATATAATGATTCTAATTGTTGTTCATGTTGATTTATATTCAATGTAAGCTGACCAATTTCCTCATTTAATTGCAGGATTTTTTGTTTCAAGTCATTAAGATTATTCAAGATTTTATTGGCTCTAGATTTATCAATTTTTAAATGTTCGACTGATTTTTCTAATAATTTTATCTCTACGGATAAATCTTTATTTAACATTTTTAAGTTATCTAACACCTTAGTAAACTTAGAAGCTTGAAAAATATCATCAAATTTTTTCTTTAATTGACTTGGTTCACTTAAGGGCCATAAACTTTCATCTTGATGACAAAAGATTACATAATCTAAAATGGCTCTAGATATTCCTAAAATATTTGGTAATTCATTATCCAAATCACTATTTTTACTTAACATATCGACTTTTTCTCCATTATTATACTTGGATAACTGGTTTTCTAAGGTTTTAAACGTGACTTTATCTTTACCCTTTTTCATTAATTGCATCGATCTAGTAATAATCATTCGTTGTTTATCAATACTATTTATGGAAAGTTTGATTTGACCATTTATAAGCGATTTTTTACTGATGTTTGGATCATTTATAAATGCACCCCCTTTGGAATTGGGTGGTAACATTCCAGTGGTAGCATATTTTAAGCATTCGATTATGGTAGTTTTACCGCATCCATTCTGTCCACAAATCAATGTTAATGGACTACCAAACGCTATGGTTTCTGACTTTTCAGGGCTAAAGGATCTGATTCCTTGGATGGAAAGCTTATCAATACTCGACATCCACTAGTGAGTGTACAATTGATGATTGGTGGGGTGGATAAGACTTGAGGATGGAGGTAATTAACTTATATCAGTACGTACAGAGTAGATAAGTTCTAGTTGATCGCGATGAGAAATCAATGGTCGTGTGAAAGGTTGGGATTGGGTAGAGGTGAACGGGAATGGGAGTAAAGAAATGGGAGCAAAGAAATAGGAGGGTTAAGGAGGGTGAAAGGATGCTTGGAATACATTGTTGAAGTGTAGGAGTGTATGAAGAGATACGAAGGAAGAAGGGTATGAGAGCATTTATCAATAGTCACTCTATGGTAAATGGTGTCATGGTGTTGTAACATTTCAATTACAATCAATCACAGGTAGCCAGTCACAGGTAGCCAGTCACAGGTAGCCAGTCACAGGTAGCCAGTCACGGGTCAAGCAACAAGTAACAAAATACCACCAACTTGGATTCAAACTCATGTGATCGTATGATCATTATACTTATACTTGTTGTATAATACCTTGTTAATATAGAGATAATATAGGCTGCAAAATGCGACATTGTGGTTGCTGCAGTTATAGAGTAATGTCGCCCATATAGCCATGTAGCTATATACCCCCTAACATGCAATGATAAATTCAATGATAAATCTTTCAAAAAAAAAACATGATTTATATGTATAAACTAAATATATCAATTCTATCAATTATGAGTAGTCAAGTCTTACTCAAAAGACCTTAAACAATTGCTACTCAGACTGGCAACAATCAAGCTTACAGTTCTAGCAGCTCTTGGTAATTTGGTTAAAATGGTAGACCAGGAAGAAACCTGTGTCTAAATGAGGTATGTGACTCTTTAATTCCAGAGCTTTTGATAATGAAGTGAACCTTAAACCCCAAACGAAAACAACTTGCAGGTAATGCCTCTGTCGTGTGCGTACCTCTAATCTGGTGAAGTTAAGTGAGGGCAAGCAGAGAACTATTTGGGTGTTTCATTTTTTATTATATAACATAACTATAGCAACATAACTATGACAGTATAACTATGAATCGCGAGGCCATAAATGAAATGTCTATTGCTCAACGTTTAAGGAGTTATCAATCCTTCGAGTACTAAGCTTCCAGTTCTAAACTTTCCAGTACTAAACTTTCCAGTACTAAACTTTCCAGTACTAAACTTTCCAGTATCAGACCTTTCATTACCAGACCTTCCATTATCAGACCTTTCATTATCAGTATCAGGCCTTCCATTATCAGGCCTTCCACACCTTCCAGTATCAAACCTTTCAGTATCAAACCTTTCAGTATCAAACCAGTATCAAACCTTCCAGTATCAGACCTTTCATTACCAGACCTTTCATTATCAGACCTTTCATTACCAGTCCAAAAATTCCTTAAACGTTGAGCAATAGACGTTTCATTATCAATCCTTCCAGTATCAGGCCTTTCATTATCAGACCTTTCATTATCAGACCTTCCATTACCAGACCTTCCAGTATCAGACCTTTCATTACCAGTCCTTGCATTATCAGACCTTTCATTACCAGTATCACGCCTTCCATTACCAGACATTTCATTACCAGTATCAGACCTTCCAGTATCAGAAATTTCATTATCAGACCTTTCATTACCAGACCTTCCAGTATCAGGCCTTTCATTATCAGTCCTTTCATTACCAGACATTTCATTACCAGACCTTTCATTACCAGTCCTTCCATTACCAGACATTTCATTACCAGGCCTTCCATTATCAGACCTTTCATTATCAGACATTTCATTACCAGACCTTTCATTACCAGTCCTTCCATTACCAGTCCTTTCATTACCAGTATCACGCCTTCCAGTATCAGACATTTCATTATCAGACCTTTCATTACCAGACCTTCCAGTATCAGGCCTTTCATTATCAGACCTTTCATTATCAGTCCTTTCATTACCAGTATCACGCCTTCCATTACCAGACATTTCATTACCAGTATCAGACCTTCCAGTATCAGACATTTCATTATCAGACCTTCCAGTATCAGACCCTATATCGCTCCTTCTCCTATACAACGGGGCCAAGTCCCTTACAGTTTGCACATCCCATTGGTTTTGATAGGCCTCACTAATAGCTGTAACTGTATCGTTTAGACTTGTGCTATTTAGCATTATTTTAAACTCATAAGGTACAATTTTAGAATCTTCAAAAAACCTCCGGTTGCTGGATATTCTATCTACCGATAATTTTATCATAATAGTGAACCTCCAGTCTTTCAAAAGGGCATAACCTGCACCAGAAACCATCATGTAACCAAATACCTGATCTAATGTAGAATCAAACTTGCCATTGAGACTATAAATCAGGTGATATGAATTTGGGTCAATATCCCTAAGAAATTCCTTATATTCAATTACCATTAGGGGCTTATTATCAGTGGTTAGAATCATAGCATCTGATTTCAATCTTGAATAGGAGCCTCCAAAAGAATATTGGGTAACATATTTCACTGGTAATGCCGGTTTTATGAATTCAAAAAGGTATTTGAACCAAACCATATTGACGTGTTCTAGAAGTAGTTCCTGTCTTATATTTCCACTTTGAAATATAAAAGCCATTGATTCAGCCAAAGGTGCAATGCTGATGTTTTCGTTTCGAATTAATGTTTCGGGAGGTTGACTAGAGATATTGGCTAGTTCCACAAATCCATCGTTATAATTGAATTCATGCTCATTAAGAAGTTGGTTATTAGTTCCTCGAGTACTTCCCTGTTGTGGTCCCAGAATGGGGTATGGGATATTCAAAAAGAGGTCTATTGACTTGTATTTCATGTCATCGTTTTGATGATAAGCCTCCAAATATATTTGCAATCTGTTTAACACTGGAACTATCTCGTCTTCCTGCCTTCCAAAAACATAGAAAGCTATCAGTCTAATAGTTGTGCAATTTTCTAAAATGTGGGAACATATGTCATTTGTTGAACTTCTGCTGACTAAATTAATAACGTGTTCAAATGACTGTGCACATGTTATATCCCTTAAGCACTGGTTTATTTGCTGGAATGCACCTTGTAGACCTTGGATTGTTTGGTTTGCGTGGTAAAGGTCTTGGTTAAGGCCTTGATTTTGACGAAGTAGGTCTTGACTTTCATGACGTAGGTCTTGATTTTCACGACGTAGGTCTTGATTTTCACGACGTAGGCCTTGATTTTCACGAAGTAGATCTTGGATTGTTTGGTTAATGGCTTGGTATGCTTGGTCACGGCCATGAATTTCACCTTCTAACCTTGCAACATACACTGGAACATCCTCTGGATATGAACGATCTGGTTGTTCATCTTCATCACTCATTGTATAACAATGAGTAAGGGAAAGCTGACTGTATGTTGGCGACCTAGGGCTATCAATAGATGATAGATAATCTGTCGAATTCTCAAAATATTCCATTTCTCACACCAAAAAAAGAAGATAGATCACAAACGGGATATAGATCACAAACGGGATATAGATCACAAACGGAATATAGATCACAAACGGGATATAGATCACAAACGGAATATAGATCACAAACGGGATATAGATCACAAATGGAAATAAAAATAAAATAAAAAGAATATTCCTGCGGATCTTGTCACGAGAAAGCTATCAAAAATCAATAGTTACGGTTTGACTACTTGTATAATATGGGATTATCGGAATTATATGGGTTACAAGCAATTCAATGATACCAGTAAACGCTAACGACTATCTATACTCTAGGAATTGCCAATATTCTAAGGGTTAGTCACTCTTTAAGAACTATTAAAAGGCTAAGAATAACAAAACCTTGAAAAACAACAATCACTAGTAGGTTAATAGTATCTACAAGCAAGAGAAGAAATTACATGATTAGAGGGTCCTACGGGGTTATAAATAACATCTGCCACAGCAGATATTCATCTACGTTATTTTTGCCTGTTTCGCAGTTATTGCTGCAAAATAATGCGCGTTTAAGTGGACCGTTTTGGGATAGTTGAAGGGCTCATAAAATTAGATGCTCTTATCGTAAATGGTTTTCATTCATTCTCTATCAATTGGCTCACTAAATTAAATCCGTCACTAGAAAGTCAAGCCGCCAAATTTACTCTCAGAATCATCCTCATCATTACTATTACTACCAACAACGTTCCCATAAGCTATGTCATTAGTCTGTAAAGCTGAAATATCATCTAACTCTTCATCTGGCCATTATTTAACTTGCCTATCTTCATACAAGATTTCTCTGGTTCTGTCATTACCACGACCTCAAGTTCAGGCTTCATAGAAAATGATCGCAAGAAAGTTCAAAAGCAACTGGGGCCTAAAAGCAAGTATAGCTGGATATCTTAAATAGAGAAAAAGAGAGAGAGAAAAGACCAAGGAGATGTTGAGATGCAAACAGCTATTGATGAGAACTATAGTCTAGTATATCTATGTCTATTTACATTAAACCCTACAACTTTAGTTGGCCTATACATTAACTCAATATACTACTAACTATCTCTCCCTACTTAAGATGTGTCTTCTCTAATTCACCAGCAATATCATCAACTTCTTTATCTTGATGAGATTTACTCAATGCTTCAAAATCTATAATATCATCACCTTCATCTTCTTCTTCATCCTCTTCCTCTTCCTCTTCTTCCTCTTCATCAGAATCTTCTCCTTCCATTTCATCTAATTCATCAATTTCTTTTCCTTCCTGTTCAAATAACTGTTGGAATTGTTCGATTAATTCATCATCATCATCCAACATATTCCCATTAATTTCTAATTTATCAATAGATAATTTCCCTTGTTTAATAGCATCATATAATTGTTGTAAACAAGGTTTATTTAATTCATTATATTGTAATTTTAATACCTTAAAATTCAGGTTATTGGCATTAATTAACGCCTGTAAAATACTGATTAATCCTTTAGATTTCACTAAACAATCATTTAAATTCAATTCTCTTAATTGAGTCCAGTTCAGTAAATTCTTACCTATAGCATTTGATCCTTTAAACGTTAAAGTATTATCTTGTAAATCTAAATGACTTAATTGACGGTTTTGTTTTAATCCATTAATTAAGATAGAAATCCCTTTAGGTCTAATTCCATTTTGATATAATTGAATGGTTTGTAAATCTTTATGGTTAATTAATCCTAAAGTTAAATATTTCATAGATCCATTTTCTAATCTATTTCTCCCACAAACAAAAGTTTTTAAACTGGATTTATTCTGTGATTGTTTTAATTTAGACAATTTGAATAAAGCCTTACCGATTCTTTCCCCGGAAAATGGCCCCATCCCATTATTGGAAAGAATTAAATGATCTAAAGTAACGGCTTTAGATAAATATTGTTCTATTGGTTCAATGGTTTGTAATCCTAATGCATTATCACTTAAATTAATGGTCTTCAAATTTGGACATTTTAATAATGTAGGTAATAAGTAGTTTAAACATTGAGGTACTTCAGTGTTTAATCTACCGGTGAAAATATCACTTAAATTAATTTCTTGTAATGATTCAATAAATGGTTCTAATGATTCACTAATGATTTTAGCACTTTCAATCCCAATGGTATTTCCTGACAAATCGATTTTAGTGATGTTTGACTTGGATTTTAAGTCATTTACAAGGAATTCCACGTCTTTGGCTCCATCTAACTTTAATTGTTTACCAGCAATAGAATATTCACTCATGGTTTTAGTAGTTGTTAATGATGGAAATTTTTTATTCAAGTGCGCAGAAGAAAGACGAGAGCTGGAAATCATCTTCTGTCACTATTCGCACCTTTCTGGCCATCGTTCTACCACCGTTCTACCACCGTTCTACCACCATTCTCTGTTCGCTCCCACCGTTCTCACCGCTCACTTTCCCTAACCTTCCCTCACCCTCCCTCACTTTTCCTTACTCTCCCTCACTTTTCTACTCTCCCTCACTTTTCTACTCGCACTCTCTAATTAATCTGAAAATTTTTTCATCACTAACTACATCTTCATCATGTCAGGTAGAGAACAAAAAGAAGAAAGCTACTTAGAAAGCTTAAGAAAATTACCAGTTTACCCAGTTGCTGTTAACACTGTCTTATTCGCCGCTGGCGTTGCTTTCATTCAATCCCCATTAATGGAAATGTTAGTGCCTCAATTATAAGTGTATATAGTCAATATAAAGAGTTTTATTATCAGATTCAGTTACTTCTATAAGAACATGAGGGTGAAAGGATGTGGATGGTATTGGTCATGATATGAGTGGTTGGACATATAAGTGGGTGGTTGGGTTTCAATATGACTTAAGGATTTAAAAGAGATAATGGAGAGGTAATCACTATAATTATCATAGTAGACGTTAACAAGCTATTAGGGTTACTCGGAGAAGTGTCGCGGGCAAATTGCCAAATGGTTGATGTCAGCCTGTTTGTGATCTGTACGTACTAGTTGTACCATCTCCGTACCATTATTTTCCCCTAGCGCGCTGGTTGGCACCGGTTGCTCCCACTACCACGGGTCACTACCACAGTCCTACTACCACAGTCCCACTACCTCTTCCTTGCTCCTCGCTCGTTTCCTTTGCCCGTCGGTCTAATTCAATAGCTCTCATTTCAGTCTCTAATGGCCCATGATCTATCCCTCTAACTTCCACCACATATTATCCATTTCCCATATATCCACCTAATCATCTTCTTCTATAACATCAGCCCATTTTCTTCTCCCCAATGCCATCCGATTATACTCCATTCTTGTCCTTATTTGTATGCTATTTGCTGAAGTCTATTCTTATCCTACTACTCACGCCATCCATGTGATTTAATCCTCGGTAATATGATTTTGTGGGGAAGTCGCGAGGATGATGTGCCTCTATAAAAACCCCCAAGGATCCTCTCTAAATAAAAAATACCCTATTATAAAAACACATATACTTTAATTATGCCAGCAGGAGTTACTAATACTGTAGATACTTTAAATCCCCCAAATCCTAGAGATTTGATTCAACGGGAAAGAACCCAAAACCAAAAATGGGATCCTGTGTTAATGAATTACTTCTTAGAAGGTAGTAAAGAAACTAGTGAATTAAATAAAAGAGTTTTACAAGAATTAGAAAGAGATCCAATTCTTCGTTCAGGTCCTGAATTTTATGATGCCTCTAAACCAGAACATCGTCTTAGAACTGCTGAGAGAATTGCTAGATACTCCCAATATTTAGAAAATGATACTGGGCTCACCCATTCTAGAAGAATTATATTAGCAGGGGTATATGATTCTCAATTAACTGTTAGAATTGAAGTTAATTTAGGATTATTTTTAAATTGTATTAGAGGTAATGGTACTGCTGAACAAATGAAATTTTGGAATGTCGCTAAAGAAACTAAAATTTTAAAAGGAATTTATGGATGTTTTGCTATGACCGAATTAGCACATGGTTCCAATGTGGCTGGTTTAGAAACTACTGCTACTTTTGATAGAGAAACTGATGAATTTATTATTCATACCCCACATATTGGTGCCACTAAATGGTGGATTGGTGGAGCTGCTCATTCTGCTACTCATACTGCTTGTTATGCTAGATTAATTGTTGATGGTAAAGATTATGGAGTTAAAACTTTTGTAGTTCCATTAAGAGATTCCAATCATAATTTAATGCCAGGGGTTACTTGTGGTGATATTGGAGCTAAAATGGGTAGAGATGGGATTGATAATGGATGGATTCAATTTACTAATGTTAGAGTACCAAGATTTTTCATGTTACAAAAATGGTGTCAAGTTAGTAGAGACGGTAAAGTTAATTTACCACCATTAGAACAATTATCTTATTCAGCTTTATTAGGAGGTAGAGTTAATATGGTTTTAGATTCATATAGAATTGGAGCTAGATTTACTACTATTGCTCTTAGATATGCCATTGGTAGAAGACAATTTAAATCTAAATTTGGAGCTGATAAAGGGGAAGAAACTCAATTATTAGATTATCCATTACATCAAAGAAGATTATTACCACTTTTAGCTGCCACTTATTTAATTCTGAGTGGTGCTTATAAATTAGAACGGTCTTATTATAGTACTTTAGACGGTATTGATGCAGCAGTAGCTGCTAATGATATGAAGAAGATTATGTCAGGTATTAATGATTTAAAATCTTTATTCATTGATTCTGCTTCATTAAAATCTACCTGTACCTGGTTTGGAGCTGATTGTATTGATCAATGTAGACAAGCTTGTGGGGGTCATGGTTATAGTGCTTATAATGGATTTGGTAAAGCTTATAATGATTGGGTCGTTCAATGTACCTGGGAAGGGGATAATAATGTCTTGGCATTAGGAGCTGGTAAACCATTAATTAGATCAGTTGATGAAATTTTAAATAAAGGTAAAAAAGTCGATGGATCTATCAGCTTTTTAAATAAAGCTAAAGATTATTTAAATAATGATAATATTTTAAAATCTATTGAAGATGTCGATGATTTAAACAAGATTTTATTATCTTTTGAAGTCTTACTTATTAGATTATGTAAAGATTCATTAGATACTATTAAAGCTAATGATGGAACTTATGAAATTGTATCCTCATCAATGGTTGTAATTTCTAAAATTAAAGCTCATCATTATTTATTAGAAGAATTTTTAAATAGATTACAATCAGCTGATGCATCTTTTAAACCTTATTTAGAATTAATGGCTAAATTATATGCCACTTCTATGGTATTGGATAAATTTTCTGGTGATTTCTTAACTTATTCAGTTATTGATCCAAAATTAATGGGAACAATCAATCAAACCTATATTCCAAAATTATGCTCAGAGATTAGACCATTAACTGTTAATTATACTGATTCTTTCCAACAACCAGATATGCTTTTGAATGCTCCAATTGGTAATTATAACGGAGATATTTATGAAGATTATTTCAGAGTAGTTAAACAACAAAATAATCCTTATGAAACTAAGGCTCCATATAGTGCTGAGCTTGAAGCCATGTTGAATAGAGCTCCATTAAATGAAAGACAAAGAAATGAAAGATCTGCTGAAACTGGTAAAATTTTATCAAAGTAAGATAAACATTTTCAACTAATGAATTTGAAATTTTTATGATATATAACCTTTTGTATTTATGAATTTTGTCTTTTGTATTTTGTATTTGGAAATATAAAATAATATCCGTTTAAATAATCTATAGGTATTTTTTAGTATATATGGTTTAAGTATCTTTATTTATTTATTTTATTTTATTTTATTTTATTTTATTTTATTTTATTTTATTTTATTTTATTTTATTTATCTTATTTACTGATTGATCTCTTCATTTAACTAACTCATTAGCCTACTTGGATAAAATCTTTCCAACGGCTTCAGATCTTTCATTTCTTTGTCTTTCATGTAATGGAGCTCTATTTAACATGGCTTCAAAATCAGCACTATATGGAGCCTTAGTTTCATAAGGATTATTTTGTTGTTTAACTACTCTGAAATAATTTTCATAAATATCACCATCATAATTACCAATGACTGAATGCAAAATATTATCTGGTTGTTTAAAAGAATCAGTTAAAGGAATTACTAAAGGTCTTAATTTATTAAACTCTTGTGGTAATAATTTCATAGTAATGATTGATTTTAATGATCTATCCATTAATTGATGTTCAATTAATTGAGGAGTAAAAGGTTCAATTATACTGGAGTAATAATAAACCTTAAAAATAGGATCTAAATATTGACGGGCATCAGTTGATAATTTATCAAATTCTTGTTTAAAAGCTTGAATCAAATAATGATGACATCTTAATTTTGATAACATTACTCTAGTAACACTAATAGCATCCCAATTATTATCATGGATGGTTTTTAAACTATTTAAAGCATCAAGACCAACTTTAATAATTAAAACTTCTAAAGTATCCATAACTTTATCAGCAGTCAAATCAGATTCATTTTGTAAAATATTGGTTCTATCTTTGAATTTAGGAGCATTATTTAAAAATGACATGGTACTATTCAGTAATAATTTACCCTTTAAAATATTATCTAAATGATTAACAATGGTTTTACCACATGACATTGATAATACACTATTATCCCCTTCCCAGGTACATTGAACTACCCAATCATCAAATGATCTACCAAATCCATTATAAGAACTATAACCATGACCCCCACAAGCTTGTCTACATTGATCAATACAATCAGCAGCTACCCAAGTTAAAGTAGCTTTTAAAGACCCTGAATCATTAAATAAAGATTTTGTATCTTGAAGACCTCTATTAATCATATCCATATCATTTTTATTAACTGCTTCATCTAAATCATTAACACATTTTTTATGTTGTAATTCTAATTTATTGGTTCCCACTGCCATTACATAAGTCATGGCTAAATATGGTAATAATCTTCTTTGATGTAATGGATAATCAATTATTTGGGTTTCTTTACCCTTTTCACTACTAAAATTAGATTTAAATTGTCTTCTACCCACGGCATATCTAAGAGCAATAGTAGTAAATCTAGCACAGATTCTATAAGAATCAACTGCCATATTAACTCTACCTCCTAATAATGAAATATATGATAATTGTTCTAATGGTGGTAAGGTTACCTTCCCATTACGATCAACTTTACACCATTTTTGTAACATGAAAAATCTAGGAATTCTAACATTAGCAAATTGAATCCATCCATTATCAACTCCTTGTCTCCCCATTTTAGCTCCAATATCACCAATAGCGACTCCTGGCATTAAATTATGATCTGAATCTCTTAATGGAACTATAAATGTTTTAACTCCATAATCTTTCCCATCAACAATTAATCTGGCATAAACCACTGAATGAGTAGCAGAATGAGCAGCTCCACCAATCCACCATTTAGTAGCACCAATATGTGGAGTATCAATAATAAATTCATCAGTTTCTTTATCAAAAGTAGCAGTTGTTTCACATCCAGCCACATTGGAACCATGTCCCAATTCAGTCATTCCAAAACATCCATATAATTGTTTAATTTTAGCAGTTTCTTTATAATTGGCCCAATATTCTACTTGACTATCAGTACCATTACCTCTAACACAATTCAAATATAATCCTAAATTAATGGAAATCCGAATTCCTAAACTTGGGTCATGAACTGTAACTAAACTTAACCTTCTAAAAAATGTATCGGTAGATTCTAATTCAAGATATCTAGTTAATCTAGAAATTCTCATGGCTGTCATAGCTCTTGTTTGATCTTGATTCATATCATATTCATCAAATTTAGAGGATAAAATTGGGTCAATTTCTAATTGTCTATAAAGATCTAAAATTAATTTGGCCTTTGCTGGATCATTCCCTTCGAGAAATTGATGAATTTGATCAATGGGGAATTTTGAATTTTTTGATCTTTCCAGTTGAATTAACTGTTGAGGATTTGGGCCTTGAGTATTATTAATACTATTAGTGACATTCATGATTAATAGTAGGTTTAACGATTTGATTAGTGGTAAACGTTCCTATTATGAGTATAAATATTCTTTTTCTTTTTTTTTTTTTGCATCCACGGATCCTGAACCTTATTTATATCCGAATATTTTCCTCTGAAAATTTATTAGCTATTGTTAGCTACCCCACAAAATATATCCCAAAGTGTGAAATAGTGAGAGTTTCATGTGTAAACCGGGGGACGGATGAGATAACTGGTGCGAGACTGGTGGTGCAGGTCCATGTGGGACGAGACCAATGGGGACGAGATATGGGACGAGACCAATGATGGGACAACTGGACAACGAAGATGAAAGCCTTTTGGATAACCTCTCACCGGTGGTATAGTATAGGTTATACATAGATTCAGAGGTGATGGCTATTATAAAGAGAGTTGAGTCAAGAGAAAGGATGGGTGGCTTCATAGATGATTAAATGGCCCTGTCCCGGGTATTCGGGTTGAGGTGGATTGGTGTGGATTGGTGTGGATTGGTGTGGGTTTCCTCAATCTTTCAACTCTTGCTGCTCCCATCTCTTAGGTTAGTCGTGTCGCATTCTCTCTCTCTCTCTCTCTCTCTCTCTCTCTCTCTCTCTCTCTCTCTCTCTCTCTCTCTCTCTCTCTCTCTCTCTCTCT